>CM055904.1:44312930-44365430 GCA_029582155.1 Panopea generosa | reverse complement strand
GTTCAAAGTTCAGTAGACAAGAAAGCCAGTTCAAAGTTCAGCAGACAGTCACGTGATTCGGGTATGTAAATGTTTATCGAATGCGCATACGTTTCAAGTTGGTAAGGGACACAATTAAACCTTGCTGCGCATTATTTGAATGTTCGCAGAGTGTATATGATCATACGTTATTGAATAAATTTTGTACATTTTAATATTGATATTGAAATTGTGATGTAAATTAACTTTGTTGTGAAAAACGAAAATCAAGTTCTGGAAATGTTTATAAACACCACATATTCAAAACGTAAGTAGCTATTGATTTACTTTCAACTAAAACATATATAGGACAGGGTCGTGAGATAGGTTGTAATTTATTAAAACAGCATATGCACATCAATGTTGGAAATTATCATGTAAATTACACATGTTAACGATCAATAATATTTTGACACCGAAGATCAGTCACAATATTAACAGCTATAATGTGAGAAAACGGCAAAGAATCGAACCAAGGCTGTTGTCGTATTTGGAATGTGATATAGAATATTTTTGTATTCTAGAATAAGATATTTCATTACCATTTTTTTATATTTATTTAAATAATTTAAAATTCATGCAGCGATATTTAAGGCATTGTATCACAATCTAATTTTCTGACTTTGCCAAAACTATATAAGAGAAAATCCCCAAATATGCCTAAAAATGAGTTATACGACATACAGTCAAACTTGTCTTAAGCAACCAGTGAATGGAAGGAACAAAATTGACCTTTTAAAAGAGGTTGTTGCTTAATACAGGTTTATTTTGTCTAAAAGAATAGAAATGAAAAATAACAATTGTAGCTGCTTAAGATAAGTGGCTGCTCAATAGAGGTGACCGCATGTACCGATTTTACTGTATATATTTGACTCGTACACACACACACATATATATCTTAACCTGCCTGAACTACGAATGTTATAGAATTTCAATTTATCCAAAACATAACAACCAACTCTACCCTACCCACTCCCAAAACAAAAACAAAACAAAACACAACAACACAAAAACAACAAAGGTACATGTAATTATGGTTTCATTATGGTAATGAAATTGAAACATAGTCCTAAAATAAATGTCATTCACGCACTGACTGGTGATCTTCATCTCGTCATTTGAACGCTTTCTAAGATAAACCAAATTCAATAATATGTTACCTATATAACATTTCAACAAGACATTAAGTAGAAGTCGGCTACTCCATGTAATTCGTAATACGTGTACCCTCTAATGTAAATTGCAATTTTAAGAAGGAAAATCCAAGTTAAACATAAATGGTAGGAAGTTGTCATTATTTTTGTAAATATTTCTAGATTCAGTGTTTGTTATATATATATTTATGATACAGTTCCTATTTATATCGTGAATTTTAATGTTCTGCTATCACAAAACATACGTTAAAAGAGCTGTAAACAAAGATCCAATATTATTTGAGATTGCAGCGTGTAAAAGTCGCAAGAAAATCCATTTTTTAAATCTGGGCCTTTGTTTCATATGCGGATAACACGATGAATAATAAAAATGACTCTTCGTTGCAAAACATGCGTGCCGAACCCCTCGTTACATTTGAAACGGTTCTTCATTGCAAACTTTGCATTGCTGATCCACTCGTTACATTCAAAATGGCTCTTCGTTTCAAAAATTGCATTGCCGATCCGCTCGTTACATTCGAAACGGCTCTTTGTTCCATAATTTGCGTTGTCGATCCCCTCGTTACATTTCAAACGGTCCTTTATTGAAAATTTGCGTTTCCGATCCACTCGTTTCATTCAAAACCACTCTTCGTTGCAAAATTTGCGTTGCCGATCCGCTTGTTACATTCGAAACGGCTCTTTGCTGCAGAATTTGCGTTGCCGATCCATTCTTTACTTTCAAAACTGCTCTTTGTTGCATAATTTGCGTTGCCTTCCACTCGTAACATTTGAAACGGCTCTTCGGTGCAAACTTTGCGTTACTGATCCCCTAGTCACATTTGATACGACTCTTTATTGCAAAACTTGCATTAACAAATCCCCGTTACTTAAGAAATGGCTCATTGTTGCAAATTATGCTTTGCCGATGCCCTCCAACAAAAAGCCGTTTCGAATATAAAGAGTGGATCAGATACGCTGAAGAACATACCAATGTTAACCACAATCAGACAATCCGAAAATTCCTAATTTTAGGTTTAAATCATATATCATGATTAATTTCCGTATATAAAACATGTTATTATTATTTTAAACCTTAAAATTGAACTTAAAGTGTATTTAAAGCATATATCATACCCAACCCTCTTAATTTATCCATACTGTATATCTTCTTATACTGGACTCGCCAGTGTAGTCTGAAAGGACAACACTATTCTGAATTTGAATAGCTAAATATGCAGAATTTCAGTTCAGTATTGCAACGGCGTATTCAATGTTTTCTTATCGGTATTCTACAGTCATGTAATTATTTGAGGAGCTAATGTGTAACAGTATACTACTTACAACAATCAACAACAGCAATAACAACGTAAACACATAAGAATTTTGGCCGGTTTAAGCTCAGAAAAACAATGACATATATTCGTATATTAAACAACTTCAAAGCAGATATCAGCATCTCTAAATTAAACAGTAGCTTCATTTCATTTACTTGTGTATACTTGAAATAGGGAGATGATTTCTTTTTTGCGGAAAATAAAGTCAAAATAATAACTAATATAGTGAGCATGAAATGACATTTTTCGCACATTCAATATATCTTCACGTTCTTCCATGGAACGGTTAATATTCAGAAACGTTTTTAATCACTTCATGTCTACAAATTAAATTATTGATAATTGTTTATAAAACTCAAATCTTTAATTAGAAGAAAGATACATTTTTCTTCACTTCATGTCTAGGGAATACTTTAAATTTGATATTTGTTTTATATTATAAGTCAGATCATATAAAAACTATTCGAAAGACAAATGCGTATTCACTTTAAGTCTAAAATACTTATGATCCATATATTAGTTACATACCAATCATAACGGATTATTTAAATATAACAATTAGTTCAATTTATAGCGCGTTTACAATACAGAGATAAAACCAAATCAAGGTAAATTGCATGTGAAATGATCCTTGAAAATGGATTACACCCAATATGGTAGTATTAAAATTATATTTGAAAACCTGATCTCGCTTTTGACACATGACCAACTATTGAAATCGTCGAACTACTAAAGTATAGATGTATTTGGAACGGTTAAATATACTACTAATTTAAATAGAAATGTTTGTCACAAAGAAATACAGATTATAATCATGTCTCTATCAATTTGTATACCGGTATTCAACATGTGTCTTCCCAATGTTTGATAACAATAAAAGAAAATCAGATAACAGTGTAACAGCATAATAGACGCCGGACCAAACTTAAAACATACATCATACATCAATTTAATTTTAGCACACAAAATTATCTAATAATCTTAAAAACATTATTACGAATAAATCATTATTCTAGGATTTAACAATATATTCAAGCAGAGATTGGTGATCGTAATACAAGGTAATGATTGATTTAAACAAATGATTACGATCATATTGTCTTTTAAAGTATCGGATTTTAATAAATGATAAAAATCTTATTAATATTTTTATCCATAATAATAAAATGCTTAATTTATACATTTGAAACTCACGATTTTGCAAAATTTAGTAAAACATGCCAAAACAATATATTAAAAACAATATTTGCTAACTTGGTCCATGTTAGAGTAATACAAAAAAAGGCATGTAGATTTCCGGCTAAAATTTCAACTGTTTTTGTGACTTATCAGACGAGTCACATGATTTAAGCGAGAATGCACGTGATATCTATTTTTAGACCAAAATATTGTTTCACCATTCCAACTGAAATATCTTTCTGTCATGCTTTACTTAATCATTCATTTTGTTTTGATTTTTAATATGACAATGAGAAGCTCTGTAATTATTTAAGACTATTTGAGAATAATTTTTACATCATCAAAAACACATTCTTACCTTGACAAACTACCTTTTAACTCAATTTGATATGCTTTTTCATTGTGTAAATTATTAAAACTCGATAAACCGGTTAACCCGTAATGACATGGGTATACCAGGGTCGAAAGATAATTCAGTACTTAAAATTGATTTGAATTTATATCTCTTTATCTCTAACTTCATTTGCCATTGTATATTTTTTATAAATAATAACCATCGTATTGTAAAACATTTTAACTGAGATGGAAATAAAAATAGTGTTCATAATAAAACATGTGATTTTCTTCCACATCCGTTTTTGGAACTTAAGAAGTCAGTTTTTAAGATGTGTCACCACTCACGCTCCCATCACACGAGACACGATGCCCTCGGCCGGACCCGTTTATCTTAGTCGGTTACGCGTCTGACTATTAATCCAGGGGTCGTGAGTTCGAATCCCTGCCCGGCAACAGTCTCCGTGGGGATTGATATACGACATTGTGTCTCATTATCATTCGTCTCTCACCGCTGATTCAAGTGTTGAAGTTCTCAGTAACTTCCGGAGGTGGAGTGTGCTCGAGTACTGGTTAACATTTTAGGATCCCAGGAACAATGGTTAGGTAAACTGAATGTCTGTTAGCCCTCGATTAAATAACAATGACGCTTAAGATTATATCAATCAATCAATCAATCAATCAATCAATCAATCAATCAATCAATCAATCAATCAATCAATCAATCAATCTTCAATCTATCTCTTTAATAGTACATTGATTGTTTGATACTATAAGGGATATAACCGGGTGCTCATTGGAATCAAGTATGTTTGCCAGAGTCGTGGTCGTATATGACAGACCGTGTAATGAGTGTGTTATTAATTAAGCCTCTGTTTTTATTGGTATGATAACAATTGGCACTGTTAATCAACGTCGAATACATGTTACAATGATCGACTGCTTCACCTGACTAACTTTGAACAGATTTTATTAGAGTAATTGCAGACGCTTTTAAGGTGCTACAAGGACTGTTGTCGGACTTGCTATATACTGCCTGATCCGTTAAATTTCTCGGATGATGTTCAATTAAATAGCATATAATTAGTAAACGTTTTTGTAGTCTGTGTTTTGTGATAAAATTTTGCATTGTGTGTGATGAATCGTGTGCCTGTCCAGGGCGTGGTTTTAGTTAAACTATGTATGTTGACATATGGTGAAATACTGCATTAATATTGGTTGGTATATTGTAAAATACCCCATAAAAATGGGTTTGTTGATATAATTATTGTGATATACAACTTCTGTATTTAAGCCCGTGTACGATGAAAGCTCAGAGAATATATAAAGTATGTTCTTCTCTCATAATCATTCCACAGCTGACACATTTACTGCCTGGTTCCCTACATGTATAGTGTGATATGGGCTAATTGGTGTGTATTAGATAGAGTCGCAGCCTTGGTGGTGTTGTGTCGTAAATCTCATATCTCTGTTGCAGTCTATATTTTATGAATAGCTATTTGGAATGTACTGTGGTTACATTTGCACCCCAGTAAGGATGTATTTTGTGTGTGATAACTATGTATACTGTCAAAGGGTCTGTTGAGTAAATATATTGTACATAGTCAGTGTTGATTTATTAAAAAAACACAAAAGCAAATAAAAATATTTGGTTCTATATTTACCAAGGTGCTCTTCCTAGTATATGAGACCGGGGACCAGAAATGGAGTCAAGAAAAAGAAAAGGTTATGAAAACAAAACCAACCGTACCAGTAAGAGACTCAAAACAAACAAAAAAACGAAATCGCAGCAAAAACGCAAAGATCAAAGAAGGACAATTTCATTGGACGATTCTATTTTTACTGGATTTCATGCTAATAAAACCTTGTTGAAAGAGCTGGAAAAATCTGTTGACACTGTCCGTTCAGGAAAACACGGTCTTGGGTTTAATCTATTGAAGATAGAAGAGTCCAATGCTCGAATCTCTGCATCATTCACAGATGCCTCATGTCCTACCAGAATATATTCGTACAACAATGTTGCAAACCGCTCGGAGGAGGAAAAGTCATACTCTTTTGGAAATCTTTTCGCGTATGGTCTTCACGCATTGAAGGAATATATAAATGATCCACAGAGCATACCTCGCCGTAAAGAGCCCAGAATTGCACTATTCAACCTTCTGAAGTATTGGTCTTCTTCAGATGATGGTAAGTAAATCTAATAATTCTCAAAGTCTGCATTTTTTTAAGTCTGAGATGTGTATAAATCTTGTAGGGCAGGTAAACTTTGACAGCTTACTGGGCCTGTTTCACTAAACAAACGTAAGTGCAGAATTTGCGTAAGTTTTGACTTACGCTCAATTTGTACATTTAATTGTAGCATCCGTAAACTTGTGCAAAACGTATGTGTTGGCGTAACTAGCATTTCAGATTTACGCAAGCTCCATACCTCGCGTAAATCTGAAATGCTAGCGTAAGTGTCATGGCGGGTAAAGTAACTATTTTGGATGCTCAGAGGACATACAAATATTTCACCTCTTTTTAACCTAAATACAAAAGTGCTGCGAATACATTGGGCCTAAATGTTTACATGAGGTCCCATTATTCAGAATATCCGATTTAGAACGTGAATACTTGCTTCTGACTGGCTGCGGGTAGACTTTAAAAATAACAAAAAAATAAAAAATAGAAACTGGGGCGAAGGGTAATCGATACGAAAAACGCATATTTTACTTGACCTAAATACATATTTCAACTTCTGCCATGTGATCGCCATTGATAAAATGGCGACAAAAGCAGACAAAGACATTTCAAATTTTAAATTTTGGGTACTAAACAGGGCTGTACAAATATTTTTTTAGTCACTTGTCCTGAACAAAAAACAACTTGTCCAGGATTTTATATACATTTAAAAAATGCGTACCAGTCTAACCCAAAATAAAGATGTTTATGCATTATTTTCAACCTGGTATTCTGATATTTACATTATGTTTCACACTTCTTGGCGAGTGTGTCCGTTATCCTCTAAATGGATTAACATTATTATAACTATTTAGACAGCTGAGCACATTTCTCTGGGACAGAAAGTTCTTCAAAAGTTTTAAAACTTTATAACTCACTTTCATGAAATTTTCAAAATTTAGCTGGACTTTGGTTATTGAAATGTTTAATTTTACAGCTGAACAGTCACTTCACTAAAAACTCTAACTAAATCCTAACACTTGTTCTCTAAAAGCTCTAACTATAACCTGGAGATATATCCTGACACTTGTTCAGTTCCATGGTTCTTGTGTGCTGTTTTGTGGCCACTGTTGTGCCGACCACCCTTGCCACATGACATCCAGTGAGATATTGCCTGATCAAAGTCAGTCAATGAATAATTCGGGACAAGCCCAGGGCAAGTAGGTTGAAAAAATCTACTTGCCCTGGCTGAAAAATAACTGATCAACGCCGTTGAACGGTTCAAACGCTCAGATTTTTAGTACCAATACACCTTGCGGTATAATATGAAATATGTAAACATAGACTTAAATGTATTAATTTTATGAAGGGTTAGCTCCTCTTAACATTATGCATGTGACTGTCTAAATCACAAGTTTTAGAGTTTGAATAAGACCAGGAGAAGAGAGAGAATTTCAGGGAGAACTGACTACGTCTCTATCAGTGCCCAACTCATTATGTTGTATTTAATCTTTGTTCTTTATTGTCTGTCATTTATGTTCTGTCAATTCTGTGGCAGTGTGGGAGCAGGAGTTTATTTAAAACATTATTTTAAATATCTTTCTCTTCTTTTTATGCTCCCCCAAAGGAGGGAAGCATATAGTCGCCGCTTCGTTTGTGCGTGCGTGTGTCTGTCCCCTAGTTTTTGTCCGGGCTATTTTTCAACAATTTTTTGAAACTTACTAGGACGCATCATTACCAAGTGCAGATGCGCATATTGTCTTTGTGTTCCGTTTCGATGATTTTTTCACAGAGTTATGGCCCTTTGATTCTGTTTGTGATCAAATTCTTGTCCTGGCTATATCTCTATAACCTCTGGTTTGAATTTTATGAAACTTGCTAGGATGTATCATTACCAAGTGCAGATGAGCATATTGTCTAAGTGTTCCAGTTCGGTGATTTTTCACGGAGTTATGGTCCTTTGATTGAGTCTGTGACTAAATTATTGTCTGCGCTATTTCTCTACAACCCCATGTTGGAATTTTGTGAAACTTGGTAAGATGCATCATTACCAAGTGCAGATGCACATATTGTCTTTGTGTTCCGGTTTGATGATTTTTCATTGAGTTATGGCCCTTTGATTCTATTTATGACCAAATTCTTGTCCATGCTATTTCTCTACAACACCGTGTTGGGATTTTGTGAAACTTGCTAGGTTGCATCATTAACAAGTGCAGATGCGCATATTGTCTTTGTGTTCTGGTTCGGTGATTTTTCATGGAGTTATGGCCCTTTGATTGAGTCTGTGATAAAATTATTGTCCGCTCTATTTCTCTACAACCCCATGTTGGAATTTTGTGAAACATGCTAGGATGCATCATTATCAAGTGCAGATGCGCATATAGTCTATGTGTACCGGTTCGATGTTTTTTAACGGAGTTATGGTCCTTTGATTGAGTCTGTGACCAAATTATTGTCAGCGCTATTTCTCTACAACCCCATGTTGGAATTTTGTAAAACTTGCTAGGATGCATCATTACCAAGTGCAGATGCGCATAGTATCTTTGTGTTCGGTTCGGTGACTTTTCACAGAGTAATGGCCCTTTCATTCTGTCTGTAACCAAATTATTGTTCGCACTATTTCTCTATAACCCCATGTTGGAATTTTATGAAACATGCTAGGATGCATCATTACCAAGTGCAGGTGCCCGTATTGTCTATGTGTTCCGGTTCTATGTTTTTTCATGGAGTTATGGCCCTCTGATTGAGTCTGTGACCAAATTATTGCCCGCGCTATTTCTCTACAACCCCATGTTGGAATTTTGTGAAACTTGCTAGGATGCATCATTACCTGCTATGCAGTTTGGTATTTTTCAACCAAGTAGCCGGTACAGAATCAAACACTCACTTGGGGAGCATCCATCGGTTCCACCGATATTATCTTGTCTAACTATTGCTGTCATAACATACAATAATGGCAATGTCAAGCCTACAAAGCTATTCAATCTATCCAAGAGAACTTGGCAATATGATAAATATATGCAGTCTGATAGACTTCAGATAGACTTCAAATATCTAGAAAGTGCAACTAGTCATCTATATTTCAAATATTAAAAAAACCCGCATAATTGATCTTAATTGTTACTGTTTTCAATACTATATTTAAATCATGCCAAATAAATTATACGCTGAAACTACACTACCAAAAAGCAATAAGTTTATTACTAGAATACACCACCCACATGTTTCTTTACATTTTTCAATCTAAATATCAACTTTCACGTTCAGTAACTTTGTAGTAAACCATGACGTAATTATGGCGCGTGCGCTGTGAAATCTCATGAGAATAACAAGAAAATAAAAATGGCCTCGAACCAAGGTTTGTCTCGATTTAAGGGCATTCCACGATACAAATAGATCTTCATTCATTTTCTGTTTAGATAAGTGATTCAGAATGATCGTTCTTGGTTTAAACAATATTTTATTCAAGAACTGAACATACACTAGTATATTACATAACATTTACAATTAATAAAGGCCATTCATAAATGACAAACAATTCTAGGAATTAATTGTTCTTACCTAACTCTGGTCATGTCCCAGGCTTCACTTTTCTGCCTCAATGAAATTGTTGAGGAGAATTTGCCGTCTAGGACGGAATGGAAGTCCAAGTAGCCATCTACGAGACTTTGGACTCCAAGTTATGTCCAATTTTCGTTCCGCTTCTTTTCAGACATTGTGTCGCCTGTCAACAGTGATGCCATAGTGTTTTCTTGGAAGTCCATGCACCACTCATTTATCTATCTTAATTTGTGAAAAGTTTCTACATTTTGTGTAAGTTTATGTTTTAACTTACAATTTTTAGTGAATCGCACTTGCGTTCAACGTAAGTTTTGCGTAGGTTCAGAACTTAAGCTCAAACTTTGCGTAGTTGGTGGTTTAAAACAACAAAAATACGATAGAACTTGTCATTATCTAAAGGTTATTATTAACACACCATATGCTGCTATTCAATGCAGCTAAATTGGTGCGTCCAGGTGATTGCCCCCAGCAGATAATTGCATAATATTAATATGGGCTAGTGATTTAATGGTCGTTGCTAATTAATCCCCATGTGTGCGCACACAAAAAAAATGTATTAAAGATACTTGTCAGTCTTTTGATTTCCGAGACTAAACTTTTGTTAAGGGTCACTTGTCAGGGATGTCAGACTGTGGTATTTGTACAGCCCTATTTTGCAAAATGGGGCGTTTAATAAAGTGTATTTTTCAAAAAATCAAATCGGCCGAAATTTTTTGTACAAAGTATTTTAGATGAAATACGATATTTATACATCAGTGTGACATCATATCGACAACTCATACTAATTTCCCCCACATGCTATCACTACTTATCTGAATTTAATGATTACACACTGAACAGATTCAGAATAAAAACAAAAACTAAAAATATGTGGGAGGCATTTTTAAAGTCCTCAAGTGTATGTTAATTGATTGAACTATCGAAGTTTTATGCTTGTTTGCACTGTATATATTTGGTTATCATTTAAATGTACATAAGTCTATCATGTTGCTGTTTATGTTTTGTCTTCCAATTTTGCTGTTTATATGTTTATACTCTCCTGTATATGTGTACTATGGATGTAATAAAGAATCAGTTAATCTATCAAACCTACTACAAGAACTATGAAGTATGTCCAAAAAGTTTGTTGACAGCCCTTATAAAACAAAAACTAAACATGTAACATCTATATAATTTAAACAGCCATGTAGATATTTTTTATGCCATTAAAAATATAAAATATTAAATTGATACACCAAATATTAACTATTATATTTGCTCATGTAACTACATATACAGTACTATGAGCGGGCAGGTGCCGACGTCATTTTAATGTTAGGCATCGCTCTGATGTTCTTTAAGTCCCTTTCGGTGTTGGGATTATACCGTGTTGATACTAACATATATCTTTCAACAGTAATATATGCTCCCATGTATATGCCAGTTATTGTAACAATTTTAGTGTAGCTTTCCAGAATCCTGTTCTAGAGGTTTTAGATATTCTTTCAGTAATTTTGTGTCACAGGTGGAACATTCTCTTCTAAGGCAATTTGTTTGTCATAATCACTTACTGGACAGAGTGTCAGGTCATACAGCGTCTTCTTGTCAGTATTTATTACTGTGTAAATTTTGCCTAAATGTTTTCTTATTTAGGATGTCAATGATTTGTTAAGACTATGCAGAGCTCCAGATATTTTTTAAGCCAATGAGTATTTACTCGTCAAAATTAGAGTAGATGAATATTCTTGAGTTTTTCAGAATAGTAATGAGTTATGCGCATATGATATACAACCAAACCTGTGTTAAGTTGCAGCAAACGGGGATGTGCTATAATGGCCTCTTAGAGCATGTTGTTGTTGAATACTGACCAAGTTTGGCTGTAAATATTAAACTAACATGTTTGGCTGCTTAACACAAGAGGCTGCGTAACAGAAGTAACTGCAAAGTCCTGTGAAATTGCTACGATATTTTTATGTTTAGCTGTTCAAATGGACATCAAACTTTCCATTTTGCCTTTTATCTTATATCAGTCATTTTACTGCTCAATCTTTTGATTTCTTACAGACCATTGCTGAACAGCTAAATGACAGTTTAGATGCTAAAAAATAAATGGTATACCAATGCTGTAGAAAAATAGGAACAAGACATTGTACTGTGGCATAATTATATTGATTTATTAGTACACAAAATTAGCAAGTCTTCTGCTGCTTATATGTTCTTGGCATGTATGTCATAACTGACCAAAATGTAATCAGAATAAGTACAAAAATATAGTTTTAGCATACACACTGTACAATATGGAAGTCATTCAATGCAGTAAGTGATATAATTTTTTATGAACTTTTCAATTGTTAATTAAATTTCTCAAATTATGTAATCATTTTTAGCTCTACTGGCCAAAGGCCAGAAGTGCTTATGCGATGGCACGTTGTCTGTCGTCCGTCGTCTGTCGTCTGTCGTCTGTTAGCAGCACTTTCTTTGAAACCACTAGGCCAATTAAACTGAAACTTCACATGGTTGTTTCTATTGCATAGGAAACTATACAATTTTTTTTTTACGATCTGAAATTCAAGATAGCCGCCGTTACTAAAAATAGTCCAAAACATAAAAAAATCTTCTTCTCATGAACGACCCAACAGATTTTCAAAATGTTTATGTAGTAATGATGACCAACTATAGTTTTATTAGATTTGTTCAAATGGTGTCCTTAGAGTTAAATATGACCCCGCCCCGAGGGTTCAATTAGGGGACACATGTCGTTATAATATTTTTTTATTTTTTTTTTAAAAATGGAAATGATTTTGCCTATATCTTCACAGAAGCATTGTTTGGTGAAGGAGGTTCAGATTTGTAAAAATGACTGGGTTCTACTGTCTTAAAGGGTCAGGAGGGGCCCTAAAAGGGTAAAAATTGGGAATTACTAAATTTTGTTTTCTTAAGAACCGGTATGTCAGATTTGTTCATATTTGATATAAATTATCCCTAAGTGTAGGGGTATGATTGCAGATAAGAACTTAGGGTTAAAATATATAGGGGCCCTGTAAGGGGACTTAGAATTTTACATAAGGATACTGTGGGAAAACAGAAAATTATCTTTTTTTTCTTTCATTTATTCTGAAATCACTAGGCCAATTAAACTGAAACTTCACATGGATGTTTCTATTGCATAGGAGACTATACAAAAGATTTATTTTTTCTATCTAAAATTCAAGATGGCCACCGTTACTAAAAATAGTCCAAAACTTCAAAAATCTTCTCATGAACAATCCAACAGATTTTCAAAATGTTTATGTAGTAATGATGACCAACTATAGTTTTGTTAGATTTGTTCAAATGGTGTCCCTAGAGTTAAAAATGACATTTCCCCGATGTTTTTATTGCATAGTAGAATTTCAAAAAGTGCTATGGCCACTATGAGTCAGTAGAGCGTCCTCATGCCCTCTTGGGCCTCTTGTTTAGGTATAATTTGCTTTCAAAATGAACATTATTTCTAAACGTTAATTTCTTTTTTCCATAACCTTTTAACATCCGTTAAAGAAAAATCAACGGCGCCAGGAAGACCGAAAAAGGCGCCGTAGAAACATAAACTGGCTGATGTTTAAACTGGTATAGAAAGTCGTGCATGCACGTGTCGATACCTTACAAAACAAAATAAGACATTCATAATAAAAACTTTCTCAGAGTATATCGTCTGTAAATTTTAAAAATGAAATAACATGACTTTGCAAACAAAGTTTCATGATTTCCACATTTCATCTTGATATACCAATAACCTAAAACGGGTATATATTAGTGATATTGCTGGAGCGTACGTTTTTTTTTCAAAGATGTTTTCTTCAAATTACAAAACAAAATTATCGTGGCGTGACAATCATTTACGATTTACCTTGACGAGTGAGCGCATATTATATAAAACTAAAATCAATATGTTGTTGAATAGGATTTACAGGTATCTCGCTGGAACAATTAGCTTTCCAAAGTTGGTGTGCCGTCAAGAAAAAAATCAAGCAAATTAGTGACATTGTTTATTAATTGCATGGGCTTGGGTTACCATTTTAACCGGTAAAATTATAGTAAACCATTCAGCTATTTATTTACGCGGATAATTAAGTACAATGAAGATCGATTTTCAGAGAATGTAAACTTATTTACGCATATAGAAATTGATTTTAGCATAAAACTCGTTGCTTATGCGTAATTAATACGCACGTAAAACAAATCTTGTGCGTATCCACAAGTTTTAATGCGTCATATACACAGATACGCATATTATTTGGAGCTCTGCTATGTTGCAACAAATTTGATATAGGCACCATTTCTTGATTGTTTCAGACACTTGCAAGGAGGCATGGCTAGCAATTTTCATTTCAGTTGCTTGTTTCCTGTTAGTCTCACTCAGATTTGTTGCTTTTCTATTCAAATCATCTTCAGCAAGTTCAAGTTATTTCTTTGTTTCACCTATTAAAGATGTATATTTTGTTAATGTTTTTGGAGATTCTATCATTTTTTTCCAAGTATAGCTGCTCTTTCTTTAGGTGTTTCTGGCAGTAACTCTTTTACTACCATCACTCCAAAGTATATACGCCATTTAATATGGGGTAATTTGATGACCCAGGAATATTTCGCTCTCGTGTTCATTTTCTTGAGAAGTGCATTCAGTTTCCTGTGTTTGGTATCTCTGAGTTTTACTCTAAGCCTCAACCTTTGTGTTCAAAGAACAGCACTCCTTTTTTTAGCTCACCAGGTGAGCTTTTGTGATCCCCTGGTGTCCGTCGTCTGTCGTCCGTCGCTAACCTTTAGCTTCTAACAACTTCTCCTCTGAAACCACTTGGCCAATTTTGATATAACTTTACAGAAATGTTCTTTGGGTGACCCTCTACCAAGTTTGTTCAAGCCATCTTGATTCGTCAAAAAACATGGCCGCCAGGGGGCGGGGCAAGTTAAATTAGTAACAACTTAAAAAATTTTCTTGTCAGAAACTACTGGCTCGATTTTAAAATAATTTCGCAGAAATGTTCCTTGGGTGAACCTCTACCAAGTTTGTTCAAGCCATATTTATTCGTCAAAAAACATGGCGGTCAGGGGGTGGGTTTAGTTTATTATATAAGCTATAGTAAAAACTTAAAAAATCTTCTTGTCAAAAACTACTGGCTCAATTTTAAAATAATATCACAGAAATGGTCAATGGGTGACCCTCTACCAAGTTTGTTCAAGTGGTGGGGTTAGTATACTATATAAGCTATAGTATAAACTTAAAAAATCTTCTTGTCAGAAACTACTGGCTCGATTTGAAAATAATTTCACAGAAATGTTCCTTGGGTGACACTCTACCAAGTTTGTTCAACCCATCTTTATTCGTCAAAAAACATGGCCGCCAGGGGGCGGGGCAATTTAAATTAGTAATAACTTAAAAAATCTTATTGTCAGAAACTACTGGCTTGGTTTTAAAATAATTTCGCAGAAATGTTCTTTGGGTGACCCTCTACCAAGTTTGTTCAACCCATCCTGATTCGTAAAAAAACATGGCAGCCAGGGGGTGGGGTTAGTTTACTATATAAGCTATAGTAAAAACTTAAAAAATCTTTTTGTCAGAAACTACTGGCTCACTTTTAAAATAATTCCAAAGAAATGTACCTTGGGTGACCCTTTACCAAGTTTGTTCAACCTATTTTGATTCGTCAAAAAACATGGCGGCCAGGGGGTGGGGTTAGTTTATTATAATTATAAGCTATAGTAAAAACTTCAAAAATCTTCTTGTCAAAAACTACTGGCTCAATTTTAAAATAATAACACAGAAATGTACCTTGGGTGACCCTATACCAAGTTTGTTCAAGTCATATTGATTTGTCAAAAACATGGTGGCCAGGTTGTGGGGTTAGTTTACTATATAAGCTATAGTAAAAACTTATAAAATCTTCTTGTCAAAAACTACTGGCTCGATTTTAAAATAATTTCACAAAAATGTTCCTTGGGTGACCCTCTACCAAGTTTGTTCAGGCCAAGTTGATTCGTCAAAAAACATGGCGACCAGGGGGCGGGTTAAGTTTACTATATAAGCTATAGTATAAACTTAAAAAATCTTTTTGTCAGAAACTACTGGCTCGATTTTAAAATCATTTCACAGAAATGGTCCTTGTGTGACCTTTTACCAAGTTTGTTCAAGCCATCTTAATTTATCAAAACATATGGCGGCCAGGGGCTGGGGTTAGTTTACTATATTAGCTATAGTAAAAACTTAAAAAATCTTCTTGTCAGAAACTACTGGCTCGATTTTAAAAATAATTCACAGAAATGTTCCTTGGGTGACCCTCTACCAAGTTTGTTCAAGCCATCTTGATTTGTCAAAAAACATGCCCCGGCGCCAGGGGGCGGGGCAAGTTTGATTAGTAAAAACTTCCAAAACCTTCTTGTTGGAAACTACTGGTTCAATTTTAAAATAATTTCACAATAATGATCCTTTTAGGAACCCCACCAATTTTGTCTAAATGGTAGTGATTCGTCAAAAAAATATGGCGGTCAGGTGATGGGGTTAGTTTACTATATTAGCTATAGTAAAAACTTAAAACATCTTCTTGTCAGAAACCACCGGATCAGTTTAAAACAATTTCGCAGAAATGTTCTTTGGATGACCCTTTACCAAGTTTGTTCGAGCCGTTGTGATTTGTTAAAAAGCATGACCGCCACAGTGAGGTGCTAGTTTACTATATAGGCAGCTATAGTAAAAACTTCCAAAAGCCTTCTTGTCAGAATCTACTGACCTGATTTCAATGTAATTTCACTGACATTTACCATGGGTGAACCTCTACCAAGTTTGAACTCTTCTACGCATCTGTTACATCTTCAAAACAAATCAAAATTCTTGCCCAATTCGTTTTTCTGGAATTTTAAGTGTACATGTATTATATAATCTACTTAAATTGGATGACCCAATGTCAGTCAGGTGAGCAATATAGGGCCATCTTGGCCCTCTTGTTTGCTTTTCTGAAAGAACAGCAATACTTTTTTGCTTTTCAATGCAATGTAAGAGGGTGAAAGAGTTTTCATTGTTTTTGGATTGTTATTTCTTTTTCTTTTCACATTGACATAATATATTGTATGTGCTTGCTTTTAATTTGTTCTGCTATTTTTGTTACCATTTTCGACTGCTTTCGTTGTTCTTGGTGCTACAAGCATTTTAATTCTGGACCATTTGCACACATATTTTTTTTGATTTGTCCGATCATTTTTGACATTTTGCTTACATCTCCTCATTTTCAAACATAACCTACCTTAGTCCCTCCCTGGTCATTTTTTTCTGGTCCATTTTGCAAAATAGACTAGTCTTTCATAAAATTTATCTGAAATGATTGGCATATTTACTGAAATTAGATCTAGAAATTCTTTAGAAATAACCGTTATGTTTTTTGTATAGTCCGTAGCCCCTTTTACTTCATTTATGATATTAACATTGGTTACAGCAGATATTTATTTATAACTATTCTTTTTCTATCAGCAGCATGTATACATTTTATCTAATACATAAAAGTGAAAGTTAACACTATTTTAACATCTAGACAATATTTGAGTTAGGCAAGATATGGAGTTAATTGTAATATTTACACTACACATGATAGTTTTGTCAAAGAGTTAATGAATTTTACCTACAACTAGTCTTATTACTTGTATAGGTCCATAATCTATTCAATCCTAAAGTTTCTTAGCAGAATCTTATTGCTTTTTTTATAAATAAGCCTGAAAATATTATATTTTTTGGGAGGGCTACAGACAATATAGGGCTACGGACAGCATTGTTTTGTCAATAACATTGTCATGCTGTATGATGGCAAAAAGTGACTTTCTATGACATCAGCAAGCCATGAACTGACAATAAAGAAAGATGTCTCATTACAACAAAGTGTTACCTTATGAAAATATGGCATGATGAAATGTGGGACTACGGACTTGGATGGATGGTGAAGTTTTTATTTACCCTTGCACTTTGAACTGGTCATTTTGGCGAGCCTGAACAGATGATTAAAAATAAATTGATGAATATGAATGACATATGAAGGATGAGTAGTGATATATGACGACTATATACATATTTGCTATTTTACATATTTATTACTTACATACGGCAATCAACCTTTCTTTTTATTATGCTTATTTAAATGGATTCTTTTTAATTATCTAAACTTTGTACAAGATTTATTGGCATATTTATGACTGTGATGATTTTATTTCTCTCTATAAATTTTTATAAATAATTTTACTTTGATATTCATTGTGCAAGATATTTTGAATACAGTAGGGTATATCCTCCTGTTATATATTAATATTTGATTGCTTTAAATTTTTATAAATTTAATATATTGTTAGTCTAGCGTAATTCTATATTGAATGCTGATGACACTAATAACGTCATATGACATTCCCTATCACCATTATACAGTAGTATTTACTGATATTGGTAAACCATATAGCCCTATACCTAAGTATATTGCTATTTAACTACGGACTACAGTACGGGAATTTTGAGTACTATGCCAGTTTTGAACCATGGGGATATATATATAAATTGAACAGCCACCACAATAGACGCACTATCTGAATGTAGGACAAAAGCCCGTATTATCTTGTATAGAGAGAACTTAATTTCCACTCAGTTAGTGATTCATATCTACAGGATGGAATGCTCTTGTTGAGTGAAACAAGACAAGTGTTTGATTTTGGTATACAAGGAATTATAAACATAGTGTTCAACAATCTTCGATAACATAACCGTACTAGATCTTGTAATTAACATAATACATAGTCTCGTTTTGAAAAAGTCATAACCAGGAACCAATGAATGAAAAATATTTCGAAATAGACATAGGCACATATCTGTCAATTATTTGTATATATTAGCTAGCCTACTTTAATATCTGAAATATGCCTCCAGCGATGCGACACTAAGTGATCTATAATCCCATGACTGCAAGCCGTGTCATCCCGTATAAAATATCCAATCAAAGGTAACTTCCCATTTTGTCTACTCCCATTTCGTCTATGATTTTGAGGTGTAACCCCACCATTGGTTTTTGTTCTTTATTCTATAGTAAATAATAAAAGTTTGAAGGCTTGTCATTCATAAAGAATCCCAAATGAAAGAAGTGAAACCTACATTTTACTGTTTGTCAACCTCTGCACTACCAAAATATGATGAGAAAAGTAGGGGTCATATGTCATATAAAAGATTTTTTTTCTGCTCAGTGTGTACACTGGTGACAAAGTGAAAGTAGACTTCCGAAAACATGTTTTCATACTCCATTTTCCAAGCATCAATTTTTTTTTCAAATTCACAATTCAAACATAACAATGCTATCAAAATGTTCAAAATACATCAATAATGCCATTCAAATAAAAAAATGAGCATTAAAATAAGGAAAATGCATTTTTAAAGAAAAAGAAATGAGGATTATTTATAACCGCCATCATGCGACTACCCCACGGAAGCACTTCCTTTTTGCAATGGTGGTACTATGCCTTGGCATTCATTCCCATTTCGTCTACTTCTATTTTGACACCCATTCCCATTTCGTTTACTCTCTATTTTATATATGTAAAATACTAATATAACTGATTTTTTTTTATTTGATGTTATGTTTTAAAACTATT
The DNA here is from genome assembly GCA_029582155.1 of Panopea generosa. NCBI lineage: Eukaryota > Metazoa > Mollusca > Bivalvia > Adapedonta > Hiatellidae > Panopea > Panopea generosa. The sequence goes on along the minus strand of CM055904.1, from coordinate 44,346,091 downwards.
AAAATAATAGAACTTGTTACTTATAAATTATACTCATGTTTCTATAAACATGTACTTAATGGATAAATTGCTTTTTTTATTACATGTTTCATTTGGTGACATATAATTATATTTAATTATTTTCAAAACATGTAGTAAAAGGGGAAAAAGTATCTGTTTTTTTTTTTAATTAATTTATCTATATTTATATTTTATTGATCTTTATATACATGTATACATGTAACTGTCTAACCAATGACTTCACACAATCATCAAAATTATGGTGTTGAAGACGACATTAAACTTAAAACATTGCATAAAGAGGTGAAACAAATCATTGTTTTCATGAAAGATTTTCGCTTTTTTTTTATCAAACTACCAAACACATATCTGATCAGCACTTCGCACTAAGTAAACCCTAAACTTAAGCTCTGATTCATTGTATATTTCAATCCCGTCAAGTGAGCCATTCTGTTGATGTAGTATTGGAGAGGAACTGTCTCAAACTTAGATTTCAGTCTTTGGATTTTTCTGTTTAGGTTTTTCCAAGTGTTTCTGTTTTGTAATGGGACACCACCGTTCTGTAACTGTATGATTTTCACCTCGGTGACAGCTTCTTCTTTCTGAAGTAGACGTAGCAGTTGCCAGGCATTAGGATGGGCTCTTGTTAAGTCCGTTATGCCATCCCTCGAGGCTGTTGTTGGTTCGATAGAATGACAACGGATTTTACGACTAATATTGACGGAACGGTTGAAATGATAAAGAGAAAAATGGACGTGTAAATATAATTCCTCACTTAAATGTAAATGTATTTTTAATCCCTTTCTTATTTTCAGTACCGACTATAACTATTAATTAAATAAGCATTTATCGTCCTTAAATTGCTTTTAAATGAATTTATTTTTCACCTCGCCTCGCCTCGCCTCGCCTCGCCTCGCCTCGCCTCGCCCCGCTCGCTCACTCACTCACTCACTCACTCACTCACTCACTCACTCACTCACTCACTCACTCACTCACTCACTCACTCACTCACTCACTCACTCACTCACTCACTCACTCACTCACTCACTCACTCACTCACTCACTCACTCACTCACTCACTCACTCACTCACTCACTCACTCAATTAGTCAGACCCCGTCCTGCATTCTATAATAATGGCAAGATATGACTGCTAGACTAAATTTACAGGGACAACAACACTGCCACCAATTAGAGTTTCTGCCTTTTAACAATAGAATGACAAATACCGACTTTGTGTGGGCATCTTCTATATTAAGTGTATTTTTGTACATACGGAAAAATTGACAAAAACATTTATTTGGAAACCTTTTAAACGTATCAGAGTAAAGAAATACCTGTATTTCGTTAAATGCCTTGCAGTCAATCAGCATTGAGTATGCATTATGATGATTACAGTACCGTCTAAACGGACCCGCTAAGCTAAGTCGGTTTGACCTTCAAATCAGGGCCCGTGCGTTCGAGTCCCCGCCCGGCCACTCTTTCCGTGTTAATTGTTATACGACATCGCGTCTCATTGGGATTCGTCTATAGGTATACAATGTGTGGCCGGGAGGGGATTCAAACTCATGACCATTGAATTGATAGTCAAACGCGCTTCCGTCTAAGCCCGGAGTGGTGGTTATAATATGATGATATTGAGATGATATTTATAATGACAGTTGTGTTGTTAGTGATTTGACTATGCGATGATTCTGTTAATACAGTTGACTGTGATGATTATAGTGCTGCTACATCTGTTGCTACTGATATTGATTAAACAAATTATGCTGTTGTTGCTGCATAAAATAACGATTGATGATGACTGATGATGACTGATGATGACTGATGATGATAATGATAATGATAATGATAATGAAGATGATGTTGAGATAATAATGTCATGATTATGATGATGTAGCAGTAGTAGTAGTAGTAGTCGTAAAAGTTTCAGAAGCAGCAGCAGTATCAAAAATAGTAATTGTAGTAGAAGTACTGGTAGTAACTGCAGCAATATGTGTAGCAGTATTAGAAGCAGCAGCAGTAGCAGCAGCAGTAGTAGTAGTAGAAGTAGTAGTAATAGTAGTAGTAGTAGTAGTAATAGTAGTAGTAGTAGTAGTAGTAACAGAATCAACACTATTAGCAGCAGTATTAGTTATAAAGTAGTAGCAGCATCATCAGCTAAAGTACAATAATAAATAGTAGTAGTTGTAGTAGTTGTAGAAGTATTTGTAGTAGTAGTAGTAGTACAAGTATCAGACGCAGCAGCAGCAGCCGTATCAATATCAGTAATTGTAGTAGTAGTATTTGTGGCAGTAGTAGTAGTAGTAGTAAAAGTATCAGACGCAGCAGCAGCAGCAGCAGTATCAATATCAGTAATTGTAGTAGTAGTATTTGTGGCAGTAGTAGTAGTAGTTGTAATAGTAGTAGTAGTAGTAGTAGTAGTAGTAGTTGTATTGATAGTAGCAACAATATTATTATTGTTATTGTTTGTAGTAGTAATAGTATAAGAAGCAGCATCAGTAGCAGTAGCAGTAGTAATAGTAGTAGTATTGATAGCAGCAACACTATTATTAGTAGTATCAGAAGCAGCATCGGTATCAGTATCAGTATCAGTAGTAGTAGTAGTAGTAGTAGTAGTAGTAGTAGTAGTAGTAGTAGTAGTAGTAGTAGTATTATAAGGTGTTGAAGTAGTAGTAGTAATAGTAGTTATTGTAGTAGTAATGATAGAACATTATTAGCATTAGTATTAATATCCTTATTATTATTATTATTATTTGTAATAGTAGTAGTAGTAGTAGTAGTAGAAGTAGTAGTAGTAGTAGTAGTAGTAGTAGTAGTAGTATAAGAAGGAGTAGAAGAAGTAATAGTAGTAGTAGTAGTAGTAGTAGTAGAAGAAGCAGTAGTAATATCAGTAGTAGTAATAGTATCAGTAGCAGCATCAGTAGTAGCAGAGGTAGTAGTAATTGTAGTAGTATTGATAGCAGCAACATTGTTAGCATCAGTATTAATAGTTGTAGTAGTAACAGCAGCAACAGTATAAGTACCAGTAGTAGTAGTAGTAGTATTAGTAGTAGTAGTACGTGTGAAGTAGTAGTAGTAATTGTAGTAGTATTGATAGAACATTATTAGCATCAGTATTAATATCATTATTATTATTTGTAGTAGTAGTAGTAGTAGAAGTAGTAGTATAAGTAGGAGTAGAAGTAGTAGTAGTAATAGTAATTGTAGTAGTATTGATAGCAGCAACATTGTTAGCATCATTATTAATATTAGTAGTAGTTGTAGTAGTAGTTATAGTAGTAGAAGTCATAGCGCAGAAACTCCCTCACACGGTTATTGGGTAACGTGTATCGGTCCATATAGAGGATATAGGGCTGTTTTTTACTTATGAATTGATAACTAAAGTTCTATTTATCCGATAACATTTTTGCAAACACTTTTGGAAAGCCTAATTTATTACGGTTGTTCACATATTTTTTTCATTTTTTTTATGTTTATAGGAACATGGTCTTTTTTAGTTCCAATACGGCACCATAAAATCATAGTTTTCCCTTTATGTCCGAAGTAAAATTTGAAACATTTTGAGAAGTTGTGTGTATTTAAAAGCAGTTTGCGTATCTTTAATATATAATAACATATTTTTTTGCAATTAATTTCAAAATAAACAGATGCTTATCTTTCCAACGGTATATTTTTAAATTGTTTAATCAGTTGGGAACATGGTCTTTTTTAACAAAATTATTAGTAATTTTTCTATTTTTCACTTTTTACGTCCGCTAACAGAACCAGAACGATATTGGTCACGTGACTACCTGCGAGCGATAGTTGACGGTCGCGTTTTAAGAGCTACTGCTATGCTACTTTATAACTTTAATATTATTAAGAAATCATGCTGTTATATAGATTATTAATGTATGTATGTATAAATGTATCATGAATAGTGAAACTTTAGTAAATTTTATCTTTATTAAATAAAGTATTGTAAATAATAATATAATGCACTATTCGAATGACTTGTGATTTAATGATTTGTTAATTGCCATACATTATGTTAATCTGCTTTATTGTCGTTGTTATAAAATACACAAAGTAATTATGAAAGCAAGTTTATCAATTATATTTTCACAGTTTTTACAGCGGTAATTGGCAGCGGACCGAACCATATGGTCCTTAATGACAATTAGCAACAGTTTATACCTTCATTATGCTTCAGGGCTGTGTTGAAACTGTAAATTAGGTTCCATATATATCAGAATGGAAGATATCTGCTTGTTATAAGTCAGTTGACACAGTGTCAAATTTTCGCACATAATGGCTTCATTTTTAAGAAATAAACCTAAAACTGATTATAAAAATCTAGACGAAGGACAGGAGTTACCTGTCAGTTCTAGGATATATTAATTACAACAGAAATATCAACTTACAAAGAACAGTATTACGTCGAACATCTTATTTGGTCCAGGTAGAATTCAGCAACTAAAGTAAGTATAGTTCTCTCTCTCTCTCTCTTTCTCTCTCTCTCGTGCAATGTAGTATGTTTCTAATATATGTTCTTAACAGATATTTTCATCAGATATTAGAAACTTAACTACATTACTTTTCTATTTAGAAAGGCGTAATTCATTTTTCATAATTGCGCCAAAACATAAGCTAGATGTTTAGAAACAGAACAGATATTTTATTTTAGACTTGTACACAAATACATCGTCATAATAACTATATACTGTGATATTATGCCTTATAGATGATGCCTCTTTAAAGAAAATTCATTTTTTTTTAGAAATTCCAATTCTGGCAGCACAAATCGCCTCCCTTAGGAACCGTTCTACATGTTAACGATTCGTCTATTTCAGTTAGATGTTTTATTATAAGAGCATCTTACGGTACAGATTAAGAAATCTTGGACAAACTTGAAAACAGTTTCTAAGAAATCAGACGATAGATTAACCGGTTTGAAATAATTAATATAGATCCGTTATAATGATAAACTACCTCGGTCTTACACGTCAGTCGCAACGATAAACTACCTCGGTCTTACACGTCCGTTACAATGTTAAACTACCTCGGTCTTACACGTCCGTCACAATGATAAACTACCTTAGTCTTGATGCTTATTTTTATATTAGAACATGTTACTGATACACTTTACCAAAATACATGTAAAACGAAAATAAATTGCAGATGTAAACTGAAATTGTTGCACGACCTTTAACCCGGACACTCTCTAACTTATTAGTCAGGAAAATGACGTGTTTATTTTCCCCGTCATTTTCGTTAAAAAATATTTTTTATTTACGCAATGGATGAAAATATTCGAACCAATTCTGGTATATGAACACGTATTTTACAGAATGTTAACATTATTCACGCCATTGAATACAAAACATTATCGATCTAGCTATTTGAAATATTTTGTCTTCTTTGTTATTTTATATGATAAGTAACATTATATCAATACCGTTGTTATCAGTACAGAAGCACAAAAGACGACACTGTATGAAGCAATCAAACGTATCGAGCTCGTGTTCATAATTGATAACTGTACCATTACACGATAATCTCATATTTACGATCAATGTAAAAACAATTGAATAAGAGCGAACAAAGCAAATCTACAGCTGTTACGGTTATTTTCCAATTGGATTTCATATGTAGACAGGAGGAATGTGTTTACCCGTTTTCAGGTAATAGAAGTGCTTTTATTTGTCAAACGATCATAAATCGTTTAATAACCTCTCATTGCTGAAGTAATGGGTTCGAGCCTACCTATTATACTCATGTGTATTCTGAGGTTTTCCTTAACAAATACAATTGAATATACCACGTACAAAATGTCTGTATATATACATGTATACAATAGCGTTAAACTCCATTAAAAAATAAGATACAAGGCACAGCCAAACCTGTACAAGCGGTCACCACTATTTAGCAGCCACATTTTTTTATTTCCCATTTATATGCTTTCATAGCAAATTTACCTGCATTAAACAGCAACCTGTCTCAAAAGGCCAATTTTGTTATTTCCGTTGAATGGCTGCTTAAGACAGGTTTGACTATATTCCCTATCTAGTGTTTTTGTTTCCTAGCATATTTTAATTATTAATGTATTTAGAAAAGGGAATGTTTCAATGCCAGTTTCAATTTTATTTAATTGTCCACACATTTCATGGCATATCCAGTTTTATTGGTCGAGAAAGACCTTAGAATGAATCTGAGAAGAACCACCGTCCTTCCACAAGCAACTGGCAAATTGTTTGAAGTGGAACTCGAACCAACAATTTTTGACTGATCTACAGACGGTGACTTAGACTACTCGACCACGGAGGACCCGTTTCAACATACAGCTGATAAAATATGACCTCGAAATGTATTGAACAAATACCTCATATTGCAAATTAGGCCAACCTCTTCTATTTTGCAATTACATTAATCTGTAGTATTGGCCCAGCTATTCCGATTGGGTCCGTTAAATAGCAATGTTGGGAAAGCCACGTTTGAGCACGTTGATTGGTCAGTTGCTTCAACTGAAACTTTGAATGACGTCACAGTTTAGAAAGCATTCAATTGCTATGAATTGTGGGACAGGCATAGAAGTCCCTGCTCTTTCATTTGGGGTTACTAGACCTGATTCGGGAGATATCAGGTTCTGGGATTGACTACCATTACAAACAGCTACCTAACGCATATATATTTTGACCGAGCTTGGCTCCAACACATGACCTCAGGGATGAGGGGTAAATGGTTTTTGCTATGACGACTCCAGACCATTCGACCACGGAGAAAAAATAATATATGGTTATTCATACAAGATCGATGTAGCCGTATACCGCAATGCGGCTGTTATCAATTTTGACGTTCGGTACTTTTCGGTAATTTAAACTCACCTAACAATTCAATATAAAGAAACACGAAGCCGAACTGCGTAAATATATTCTATATACGTTCTGGTAATTTTCTACAGGTTTTGCAACGATGCATATTATAATAACAAATTATATTAGATTTCTAGAGAGTATTTTACCGTTATACTGTCAATATAAAAACTAACATGATACCTACGTGGGAACAGTTGCGTATTTCTCTTTATCTGACAAAGTAAAATCTCAATATCAATGACGTGAACAATAAATTATTTCAATAAATGCAAACAATAGAAATGTTCAGCTGTTTCAGTTATTTCAAAAGACCACAGCGATGGTCTAGTGGTAGAGCGTCTTCTCAGCATTTAGAGGATAGTTTTAGGTCTAAGCGGCCTGGCGTCAGTATAATTTGACTGTGTGGGGTATCATACCTTGTGACTGCGGCATGATAGTCCAGTGTGGCAACGCTCAGAATATTGTCTCAGGTAGACACCGATATGACTCCCGATATGACTGAACAATTGTTGAAAACGACGCTAAACACCATACAACAACAGTTATTTCCATTGAATTATCACCTATATGTGTATTGTAGTTATTATCTATGCATATATTGTAGTTATTATCTATATATGTATGTATTGTATAATTGTTTATTTATATTGCCTTCGAATCAGTCTGATCCATAAGGCTTAACATATTCAATACAATACACGTGACAACGCATTATTATGCATAACGGCAATTAGGTGCTACATGGACAGTAGTTATTATCTATATGTGTATTGTAGTTATTTTAAATGTATAAATTGTAGTTATTATCTATGTGTGTATTAAAGTTATTATCTAGGTATATATTGTAGTTATTATCTATATGTGTATTGTAGTTTTTATCTATGTGTGTATTGTAGTTTATCCATGTACATCTTGTAGTTATTATCTATGTGTGTATCGTAGTTATTATCATGTATGTATTGTAGTTGTTATCTTTATGTGTATTGTAGTTATTATCTAAGTACGTATTGTAGTTATTATTTATGTGTGTATTGTAGTTATTATCTATGTATGTATCGTAGTTATTATCTATGTATGTATTATTTTTATTATCTATGTAAGTATGTTAGTTATTATCTATGTACGTATTGTAGTAAAAATCTATGTGTGTATTGCAGTTTTTATCTATGTGTGTATTATAGTTATTATCTATGTAGGTATTGTAGTTATTATCTATGTGTGTATTCTAGTTATTATCAATGTGTGTATCGTAGTTATTATCTATGTGTGCATGTTGTTATTATCTATGTGTATTATAGTTATTATCCATGTATATTGTAGTTATTATCTATGTGTGCATGTTGTTATTATCTATGTGTATTATAGTTATTATCCATGTATATTGTAGTTATTATCTATGCCCGCATTGTAGTTACTACCTATATATGAATTGTAGTTATTATCTATGTATGCATTGTAGTTGTTATCTATGTGTGTATTGTGTATTGTAGTTAATATCTATGTACGTATTGTAGTTATTATCTATGTACACATCCTGAGCAACTCAAGTACCCCAAATGCACGCAAACGGAGTGCACTCAGAGCGTAAACGGTGCGCGAGCGAAGCGTGAACGGGGCGCGAACGGAGCGGTCCTGAACCGTGAGCAAACGCTTGGTTTTGAACAATTAACGCACTCGTGAACGCTAGAAATAGATTGAGTGCACTCAGTGTATCTGAGTGCACTAAGAAGTGCAGTATGCGCTACACGCAGTAAGATAAACTTTGTGTGCTCGTGAGCGCGCTTGGGAGTGCACTTGTTCATTCGAATACACTCTTTTTCTTTCGTTATAGGTATAGTACCACCATTGCAAAAAGGAAGTACTTCCGTGGGGTAATCGCATAATGGCGGTTTTAAATAATCCTCATTTCTTCTACTTTAAAAATGCATTTTCCTTATTTTAATGCTCATTTTTTTTATTTAAATGGCATTATTGATGTATTTTGAACACTTTGATAGCATTGTCATGTTTGAATTGTAAATTTAGAAAAAAAAAATTGATGCTTGGAAATTGGGGTATGAATACATGATTTCGGAAGTCTTCTTTCACTTTGTCACCAGTGTACACACTGAGCAGAAAAAAATCTCTTATATGACACATGACCTCTACTTTTCTCATTATATTTTGATAGTGCAGAGGTTGACAAACAGTAAAATGTAGGTTTCACTTCTTTCATTTGGGTCTCTCTATGAATGACAAGCCTTCAAACTTTTATTGTTTACTATAGAATAAAGAACAAAAATCAATGGTGGGATGACACCTATAAGAGAGACTTGAGTGAAATGGGGGTGATTTTCCAAAATGTTAATTGTAGGTAAAATAACCTCTTTTTTACACTCTCATAGGCTTAAATGACAAATTGGAGGCATTTGCTTCATAAAAAACCTCATTTTGGCAAGTTTTTCCCTCAAATAAAGCATATATGTGCATATCCACATTGAAATTTCATGAAAAATCACAAAATTTTGAAGATTTTTTATTTTGGATGATTGAAATGTGCAATTTTTAGCATGTACATTGTATTGAATAATGTATTTTGGTAAGATAATGTCTTCAGTGCATCATGAGACTGTTTTGGTGTAAAAAATTTAATGGAATTAGATAAAAAAAAAATTTATGGGTAAAATTAGTCAAACACATCAAAATTGCATGTCGGTCAACATCTCGTGCCTGTATATAATGAACATGTAAAAAGTGGTATTTTGACAAAAGTTTCAGTATTTAATGCCTGCAACTTGGCAGTATTACTTCAAATTGGTAGTACCTAGCAAAAATGAGGTAATTATGAAATTAAAAAAAAAAGAGTTTCCTTATAGGCATAGTGCCACCATTGCAAAAAGGAAGTGCTTCCGTGGGGTAGTCGCATAATGGCGGTTGTAAATAATCCTCAATTCTTCTTCTTTAAAAATGCATTTTCCTATTTTTAATGCTCATTTTTTTATTTGAATGGCATTATTGATGTATTTTGAACATTTTGATAGCATTGTCATGTTTGAATTGTGAATTTAGAAAAAAAATGATGCTTGGAAATTGGGGTATGAATTCATGATTTCGGAGTCTACTTTCACTTTGTCACCAGTGTACACACTGAGCAGAAAAAAAATCTCTTATATGACACATGACCCCTACTTTTCTCATCATATTTTGATAGTGCAGAGGTTGACAAACAGTAAAATGTAGGTTTCACTTCTTTCATTTGGGACCCTCTATGAATGACAAGCCTTCAAACTTTTATTATTTACTATAGAATAAAGAACAAAAATCAATGGTGGGGTTACACCTTTTCTTTGACGCATATGTCGATTTCTAGAGTAAACGCCATATTTCACACCAGCGTGATATATTTTCATCAGCTCTTTTCAGGAAGTATATTAAAATACTTTTTTAAAAACAATATTTCAGTTTTCTAATAGATATATATCTACTTATAATTTGTATTTTAATCAAGTGAATTTGCGATATCAACGTATTCACACCTTTCATCCCGATGCTTTCGACACGCCTCTCTTATCCTGTGCTGTTTACACAGCATTGTAACGAAAACTCGCAACAAAACTAAACTATCCGAAATTACCCCATGTTGCGATACGCATCGATAGTCGCGTGATTGCAAGTTGATGTCATTAATTAAAACACATGTTCTTTCAAAGTTTCATGTTTGGTTTTAAATTTGTACACACTAGCTGGGTACCTAATTTAAAGACGTAAAACATTTAATTATATCAATGAACAATTCATCTATTTACCTTGCCCAACATTCTTATTGTTTCAATATAAATTTTTTTATATGTACATGTATGTTAATTATACCGTTATATGGAATTGTAAATATACACATACAGAGAAGTTTCTGAAATTAGCAAGCATTGTCATGATGGAACTGCTATTAATAGGAGAATGTAAAGTTTTCGATATACCTCGATTTCAAAATAAAAAAATACCAATTGAATGATAACCGAAAACTACTTATCATAAACTCAGCTGGTATTCATTACACAAAATTGTATAATAATTAAGCGTTAATCGAAACACACATTTACATATTGATCAAGATGCATCACTATCAAGTTGAGATGCGCATATTGTTTTTGTGTTCTGGTTCGATGGTATTTTCATGGAGCTTAATGGCTCTTTTATTCCGTTGAATATATTGTTTTAATTTATGTGGCTGTTGATGCAGTACGCTCACAGACAATGGAATGTTTTCCGGACATTACTTCTATGTTGCCAAATCTTGAGTCAACCACTCACATAGAGGAGCATTGATCGGTTCCACCAATATTTTCTTGATCTCACATATTTTACATAATTATTATTTCAATAATCTTGAGGTTTCAAACATTATTGAGTCATAACAATTTAGACTGGATGCTTTCATGGGATAATGGGGATTTAATATATCCGTAAGGGGTCATCAGGCAGTGTTTTTTTTGCTTTTAGGGGAAGGGGGATGGTGCCTCTTGAAGGGGAAAAAATGAGCGTAAATTGGAGTTTGGGGGGAATTTTTATTGGTTGTAAAATAAAATAAAAAACAAAACAAATCGTAAATATATATGTTTAAAACACTTAACAGCTGAACATCCCTATTCATTGATTTAAACTGGCATTTCACCCCATTTAAAAAAACAACAACATACTATTTTGAGGGGGAAATGGGGCCGAATTTCGCCACATATTTAGGGTAAGTAATATTGTGAATTTTCAAAAATCCTCTTCTTACGATCTATCCAGCCAAATTTGTTAATATTTGGTATAAATGATCCCTATGAGTAGGGGTTTCATGTTTATTCAAATGAAGGGGCCTACGGCTATATTGGGGTTCAGTAATGAGACTTTGATTTTTTCATCTTATCAGTTGTTTTAGGAATTAGTTTAATCATCTTAAGATGTGGAGTATTGTTTAGTCAAAATAGCTGAGCCCAAGACTTTTAAAGGCTCTTCAATATCCATAAAGGGCCAGCAGGGGCCAAAAAAAGAAAAAAAAAGGTGAATATTATAAAATCTTCTTTTTAATAACTGATAAGTTAAATTAGTTCATATTCGGTAAAAATGATCCGTATAGGAGGTGTTTTAAATTTTTTAAAATCAAGGGGCTAGGGTCCATTGGAGCTCAGTAAGGTGACTTTGATTTTACATGGAAGTGCTATATGTAACTATAATAAGTTCTTCATAGACTTAGTCTTAGTTCTATTGAAATATCAGGCATTGCATTACCCATTACTTTACATTGTATATATATATATATATACTAAGACATACTAGCATTTACGGGGTATCGATCTATCTTAGACCTTTCTTGTGGGGTCCTTATGAATTGTGAGGTCTATAAAGCTCTTAAAATTAATCATTTATCTTACTAGAGATGAAATATGTGTAAAGTGCGCAATTAAGTTTTATATCAAATTTTATATTTTTATATTAAGTTTTATATTTCCCTTACACCATTACCGCAATCGCCTAGTCCCGACAGGTCAAAAATGCCATAAACTCGGAGATGCTCCGCATGAATATCAATATATGCGGAATACCTCGGCGTTTTTCATTTCCTGATAAATATTTGTCATTTTGGTCAAGTTTACCATCAAAGGCTTTATTTGGTACATTTAAATATGGAAAAAGATATAAAAGACACATTATAGTTGTCTTTAAACTTTTGTAGTAATTTTACAAAAAAACTTTGGCGTATGAGCTTTTGGGATTCAAATGTAAATTCTGCTTTAGATAAGTTATAAATTTATTCAACGTCGAAATTGCTCGTCCCTAATTGATTGATTTGAAGCGATAAACTAAACTAGACTCGTGGCTTTTCAATACTCTAATAGAGTGACGTGTGTGAATTTTATTTAAGCGAGTGAAATCTTTATTTCGCACTTGAATACTAAGACACAGTAGCATTTATGGGGTTTTGGTATACAGATTTTTTTTTATAGAAATTCGGAAGACGCCCAAGACTTCAAGATCGGGGGAAAAACAGCACCATGTTCTAACCAATAATTATCAGATATTACAATAATACTTAATATGCAAGTGGGTTTTTATACCCTATCAATGTAATGATTTTTTTTAAAAATCAGGCCAAGTGGGAAAAAAACATGATTTTTTAATTGGGAAGCCACCGAATGTCGGCCTCTGTATAATAAGGTAAAAAGGCCCTGGCCTATATCAAATCCTTGTTGCGGGGCGCTTATAAAAGGCGGGGTCTATATAGGACCCCACAATTGCTGCAACACCTACGCTTACGTTGTCGTATGTACCAAACATCCATAAGTCGGTCTCAGAAGGAAAAGATATACAATTGTATATAAGTTGAATTACGAGGCATATATATGCGTATATATATAAAAGCACTATATGGGTTTTATGTATATCTATATAGTAACTAAGTATGGGGTGTTCGGCAAAACCCTGGAACCAGGTTTGAAATTTTGACCCTAAATAATAGTTGTAGGGACACTATCATCAATTTAATTTTATAGAAGGACATAACTATGGGTGTATTGTTGGGTTAAGGGGTTTGACCTAGGGATGGTATAGGGGGCAGTTAAGGGTCATTTAGAGGTTATTCAGATACCTAAACCCAGGCTTAACTAAAAACCTGTTATCTTTGAAAAACTTGAATGATGTTTATGGGTCCTGGGTTAAGGTCTTTTAGGGCATCCCATTTCAGGATAGTAAAAGTTACAGAACGTTATTGTGTTTTCTATGTCCCCAGGGATGGACAACATAAACCAAGCCAAAAAAAAAAATCACCAAAAATAAGGGTATATGGGGATATCCCAACCTCACAACACAAAGTTCCTAAAACTCGATTTAACAACGTAATTCGATGACATATATATTTCTATATGACTTGGGTTAAATCTGAAGGTACCATTAGAAAGATAAATGGATAAGGACCACGAAGGTGATTTTCCCCTATTTTTTGACAGAGTTACTGTTCTTGAAAGTTAGGGGAAAATTATTTTTTTTTGATGATTGTGTCCCTCAATTAGGGAGTTATGGTAATTATCTCAATAATTAGGAGGGTCCGAGATCCGTAATTAGGGGCAACCCTTGGGGTTTATGTAGTGTTAGGTAGGGGACATTTCACTATAAAAGGATTCGTCAAGCAAAAATGTTATGTTTTTTGTGTTTTTTTAGGTCATGTTTAAAATGTTATATCTCAACATTGCGATGCTTGATCATTATAAACTCTTTACCAATGAACGTATCTCATCCTACTTAACAATTCTTGACATTGACCTTGCTCCCCACGGTCAAAGTCAATATTCAATTTTCGTTCCAAACCAAGCGTAAAAAAGCGTTTAGATAAAAAAGTCTTTTTAAATTTTCATATTTCGCCCTAGCAATCTATAATATATCCATAGAACATGCATAAAGGAACATTTCAGGAACATTTCAGGAACATTTCAGGAACATTTCAGGAACATTTCAGGAACATTTCAGAGAGATATGTTTATAAATAGCAAAGATATGAACGATCTTCCGATATTTTTGATGACTTTTTTAGGGAAAAAATCACTAAATTTAATTAATTTAGTGTCATTTTCAGATGACCTTTAATGACCTGTCTAAGTCATTGGGCCTAATATTTTTGATATCATGTTGAAGGGCTTGAATAGATCCTTCCGAAAATGTATAGTTTTATAGCCTTGCGATACGGCATATGGCCTCTACGGAGGCTCGAACATGGCCAAAATGTCGATTTTTGAAATCAGTAATATTGAAAAGTATAAGTGATTTTTTAAAATGGTAAGAACAAACTGGCCTGTATTTGACAGATCTAGCTAACAAAAAAAATCGACTCTAGGTATAATATTTAATTTTTGCACGTGCACGTGCTTAAGATTTATTAACAAAACTCGACCGAGCGCTCTCGGGTCAGTGAGGTACGGCAACCTTAATATCTATTCAATACATGTCCAACAACACCAAGATCATCAAATTCCGACAAGAATTGGCCTCTGGGCAAGGGTTTGAACATGGCACCTAAATTCGCCAAAATCGGTGGAATTGCACTGGTATGCAGGGAGACAGATAGCTTATCACTATAAGAACAAATGTTGCTTAGAATTAAACTCTCTACAACATATATCAACATGATCTCAATGCACATGGCTCTCATTTTCCGGCACGTGCTACAGCATAACCTAAGTTCGAGGCCTGCTAGCGACCCCTGGTGGTCATATTTTCTCAAAAAAATACACCAACCTCAAGAGCTACGCAATACCTGTCGAACCCTGTGTCTGGATTAAAAACGGCACAAGAATGACGTTAGTACCAGGGTTTGAACATGGCACCCCAAATTTGCGGCATTTTTGGGAGTGGCACGTGTTGGCACGGGCAGTTTCGGCCTAAACGAAGACAGATAGCTGATCACTCTCAGAACAAAAGATGCCGAGAATAAGGTGTTCTACAACATATATGAAAAATAAATCAATGCACTTGCCTCTCAAGTTATTTTTCGAAACGGTAAAAATAAACTAGCCTTTATTTGACGAGATTGAGCTTATAACTTTTTTTCTCTAGGTCCCTAATTTCTATTTTTGCACATGCACGTGCACGGGTTTGAGATTTTTTAACAAAACTCGACGCCACTTTGTCATGCTCGCGAAAACCTTTCCAACGATACCCAACTTGAAAAAATCGGACAGGAAATGGCCTCTCGGTTAAGGTTCAAGCCCTTTTTGGCCCTCCGGCTGACCGTATCTGAGTTGGGGTTAAGGCTCTACTTGCTAAACGGTTTGAGTTAGCCATATAAGTTAAAGACAAAAGTTGATCAGAATTAAATTTCCTACAACATATATGAAGATAAACCCATCGCACATGGCTCTTAGAATGGCGCACGTGCCAGGTTGACCACCTCAGTTCTAGGCCCAAGGAATGACATTGACCGAGTGCCCATGGGTCAGTGAGGTACGGCAACCTTAAGATCTATTCAATACCTGCTCAACGACACCAAGATCATCAAATTCCGACAAGAAATGGCCTCTGGGCAAGGGGTTTGAACATGGCACCTATAATCGACCAAATATGACGAGTTTGGTTGAATTGCACGGATATGCATTAATAATTTTATTTTCACTCTTTTTGCTGTATCGCACGGGGTTCGAACATGCATGGGTGGTTGTTGGTAGTCGTTCAATTCGTACAGGGGACATCTAGGTACACTCTGATACCCAGATTGATGGGTTCTGATAAGAATTTTATTAAATCGCATACCGGCAAATATGATTTTTTTCAAAATTTTTACCATGTTCCACGCATCCCTGGCACCTTATTCCTAGCACTTTGGAGGTGATATTTACATCATTCCTTAGGGATTTCTAATGCCTACAGCCCCCAGAAATCAAACATATCATATACTACGGTTATTGACATGTCCGGTAGGCTGAAACATGCTCAAGAAATATTCATTTTTTCCTCGAAAACGACTAAGTCCGAACGTTTTTTCGGCATGGGTTGACCAGTGTCACGTTAGATTCACACGCACTCCCGATAGTCCACGCGTGTGGATCTGCCGTGGGGGTCATGAGATTCACACGCGGAAAAATCATACGCATTTGTTACTGTTTTGAATCGAATAATTACATTTGTTTAAAGGTTATTAATCATTTGAAATCGCGTGTCTTTGTTTAAACATAGGATGAACATGCAAAAAACCCACTGGGAGTGTTATTTTACTCTTAAAACATACACTTATTAATATAGAACATAGACGTGTTATTGGCCGCTATAAGAGAAAGAAAATCACCAACAGTGAATCACAAACACAATTTTTAATAAATTAATAACTGTTATTTTAGTGAAACATACATCGATCGAAAGCTAATCTATTACCTGATCGAGTGATATTCATAGAAACTGATGTAACTACTGAGAATTAAGCATTTTCTCATGGGCATTCCTTTGCAAAAACGGCGACAAATACCCACAACCATGTCATGCAGTACTGTTATAGCTATTGAAATCGCTGATTAAACAACATGAATGATAAACTTATAATTTGATTATTTAAGTATAAAAATAAAAGAAGACAGCGTAATTAACATTAGTAAAATAAAAATATTAAATATTGAATAACATAAATATAAAAACATAATGAACAACATATCATGTATGTAAATTACAAAATAGGCTTCATCTTTAATTAAGAATATATACTACACAAATAAATAAATTATTCTTGAAACAATGACTGATCAGTGAGTTATGTTCTTACAAAATCAAAAGTAAAGATAATATTTTCTAAACGGAATTAGTTAAAAAAAAGCATTAATTTAAGGCAATATGCAGTTGCAAATCACGCTTCACGGAAACGAAAATAGGCCGCAGCGCTAATATCAATCACTAATTCTATGTCATTTAAATACTTCATATTCGTATACTGCTACATATTTTCATTCATTTATTCATTCTTCCATTCACTCACTCACCTACAAGCTCACCCATTTAATTATTCATGTCACTAATATTTTTAGATTCATTAACAGTGCATAACGCCCCACTAATGAGACGATAATTGTATTTACCAGGTAGTTTAATTCCTTCCTGTTTGTACTCTATAAAACTTCCTTTTATTTAAATAAACAATTCTTATCAAAATAAAGTTGCATGTAATTATGTTTACTGCAATTTATTATTTCTCTACCGTATACGACGCGTGTTAATTATAAATATAAATATTGGGGGTTGTGACTCTATGGCCCCTTATCGCGGTTGAGTAATTTTGCAAGGAATTCTATAAAGACTTTATACAAGTCCTTGAATTTTGTTATGATAACAATGTGCCATTTTCGCACCTGTTTCCTGCCAGAGGACAGGGTATCGTTTGTGCCTTAATTGTTTATATGTCTCTGATATTGTCTAGTTGGAATGAAAGTCTTTATAAAAACTACAGCAATAATTATTATTATTAAAGATGCTCGCCTTTAGGTCTCAAAACACAGTTGAATTGTGTTCTTTGATCTATATAAAATAAGGTCTAGGATTTCCATGGTAAAAAAATAATTCCATAAAGATTTATTTTATTTATTTTTTCATTGCAGGAATGTAAATCCACATTAAATACACAATAACTGGTAGGTTGACCATGTTGTTTTTTTTAAAAGAGGGTGCAGTGACACCTTGAGATTTTTTGAAAAAAGAAATCCTCAAATGCTCGTAAATACAGTCATGCATATGTTGAAATCCTATAAAAATCACTTTTTTAACACCATGATGTCTTATTGCAGTATATGCTATACCAGCTTCGAACCTTCGACCTCCCGTTTCGGAGGCAGACGCATTAACCACTAGGTCACGGAAGACGGAGAGCATGTTATATAATTACAGTAGAACTTCGTTGGCTCGAACACGGATGGCTGGAACACCACACATGGATCGAACCACTTATATGGTCCCGGTCGAAATACTATCTAAATTCTATTATTCTACCTCCGATGGGTAGAACACCGAGTCGAACTAGAAATTAGGTCCAGCCAACATATTTACCTGTATTTTGACACTCTTCGTTCGAACTATTTTGTTCAGTCCCGTCGGGTTTGATCCATCGAAGTTCTACTGTATTCATATTTATATACTTGGAATAAGTTCTATCATTCCAATACAACTCAGGAAATTAATATATGATTTGCACTTGCTGTCGAAGATCTGCCAAATATAATGTTTTTCAACCATTTACAAGAGTTATGCACTTTTTTTTAACACAAGACTTAACATATGCTATGGTAATGTAACTTTACATAATAAGTATATATGCTTTTCAGAAATAGTTTTAAGTGAAAATTAAAGCGTGTCACTTTAAAGTATTTTAGTAAGCTAATAAATGTGAATAGCTGATATATTACGCAGCAGTTTTACAAATCTTTTTGCTTTGATTAGTAACACCGCAATTACTTAAAGCTTTATATTCCTTCTAGTGTTTCATGTTTAATAAAGTAAACACTAAAACATTAACAAACTATTTGTTAAAGATCATGTCATGTTTGTACGTTATTGAAACACGCGATATGTTTTAAAACAGATATTTAACAATACAATGTGCAAAGTCACTCATATCAATATCAAGACTTCCCTAACTGCAGTAAAGTACAAGGTTAATGTGACATACACAGAAACGCTTTGCATAACAATACAATGTGCAAAATCATTCATATCAATATCAACGCTTCCTTACCTGTAGTAAAATACAAGGTTATGGTTGTCTCTACTTGTAAATAAGTCAATTATGTTATTGTAGAGATTTGCATTTTTAGCCAGTTAGTCACTTACGGATGTTGTCATAATCATTTGAATAAGTGACTTACGAAAGGTGATTAAACAGTAGAACTTCGTTGGCTCGAACACGGATGGCTAGAACACCATATATAGTTCGAACCACGTATCTAATCCCGAACAAAATCCTATTTCGATGTATATGCATATACATATTTGGTATGATGTTAAACAATGAAACAATGCTTGGCTCGAACAATCCTTAGCTCAAACTATTGTGTCGAGTCCAGTCGGGTTCGAGCCATCAAAGTTCTACTGTATATTAAACTTATCAATAAACAATCGATTTATCTTTAGGGAGCTCCTCCTATGTTTCTTAAATTCTCTCCTCTCTGCCTGCCAGCCTGCCTGCCTGCCTGCCTCTCTCTCTCTCTCTCTCTCTCTCTCTCTCTCTCTCTTTCTCTCTCTCTCTCTCTCTCTCTCTCTCTCTCTCTCTCTCTCTCTCATATGCACACGAACTGCGCAAATTGAACAGGTACCGTATCTTTATAGTGTATATTTATGCAGACGTTAATATATTTTTATATTTGGTTTTAAATCCAAATCACAAAATATCTGAATGTCTCGTACTTATATGATTTTAAATAACTTTTATAACGATTTTGTTGCTGAGTATTCTCTTACAATTCATTCATTCATTCCAAAATTAAATGAACATCCCATTATCGTGTCTGTCTATCTGTCTGACTCACACACACACTCCTCTCTCTCTCACTCTCTCTCTCTCTCTCTCTCTCTCTCTCTCTCTCTCTCTCTCTCTCTCTCTCTCTCTCTCTCTCTCTCATATGTCTAATACGGACACTGAGAGACAAACTATATACATGGAGACTGAGATCAAACCTATGTAGATGGAGATTGAGAGCCAAACAATGCAGATGTAGACGGAGAGCCAAAGAATGTAGATAGAGACTGAGAGCCAAACAATATTGACGGAAACTGAGAGACAAACAATGTACATGGAGACTGAGATCCAACCTATGTAGATGGAGATTGAGAGCCGAACAATGCAGTTGTAGACGGAGAGTCAAACAATGTAGATTGAGACTGAGAGTCAAACAACGTATATTGAGACTGAGAGCCAAACAATGTTTATGGAGACTGAGAGTCAAACAATTAGATGCCGACTGAGAGCCAAACAATGTACATGGAGATTGAGAATCAAACAATATCGATATAGACGGAGAGCCTTACTATGTAGATAGAGACTGAGAGCCAAACAATATAGACGGACACTGAGAGACAAACAATGTACATAGAGACTGAGAGCCAAACTTTATAGATGTGGATGTAGACTTAGTGTCAAACAATGTATATGGAGACTGAGAGTCAAACAATGTAGATGAAGACTGATAGCCAAACTATGTAGATGTACACGGAGAGCCAAACAATGAAGATGGAGATTGAGATCAAAACAACGTATATTGAGACTGAGAGCCAAACAATGTAAATGGAGACTAAGCGTCAATGCAGATGAAATCCTCACTTAATCTAGTGGAATTTTGTTGTTTTACAATTGCTACAATCGACGGTCGTGGATGATTGAGCGCCTTTTACTCTCTCTCTCTCTCTCTCTCTCTCTCTCTCTCTCTCTCTCTCTCTCTCTCTCTCTCTTTTAATCACCTATCTTTCTTTCTCTGTCGTCTATCATTAAGTGTCCTAATATTCTTCCATTCTTCCATACCATAACTTTATCATGTTGTTGATATTTCCATTTATCGTCGCCACCGTTTTCTCTATTGGCGACGCCTCCAGAAGAGTATTAGTAATTTTTAGAGTTTTAGATGATAGTGCAGAGATACAGAATACCTTTTTGTAGTGTCCCCGAGTCTTTTACATGCCCGGTGAAAGCACCGATACATGGGATCTCCATTTTTGTTAAAATCTCATCCGAAAGACTGATAAGTATTTTTAGATGTAGGAGCGGGGGATCGAACCTGCGACTCCTGGGTTTGAAGTCACTTTATCCTCATTTTCACTTTCTCCTTTTATGTTCTCTCCCTATACACCTTTGTGTTCAAAACCTTACTACACAAACACAACAGTACCAGTGTCTATGACTTAATCAACACCGTGAAAAAACACACGTTGGTAACTTCATTACACCAAGAAAAATATTATTTAAACGTATTTAAACATATGCGGATTAAAGGTCTTGCTCAAAGACATTACACATAGCCGTGGCGGGGTATCGAACCCGCGTCTCCCCAATCGGTCCGAAGCTCTATGGACCAAGCACTCCACGAATCAGGCGCTTCAGGAAAATGTTGGTAACCTATTTACAAAAGGCAAACTTATATTTTGTGTTAACCAAAACTTCGATCACCAACGACGTGAGATCCTCAAGTTTAGTACCTAAACTACACGAGACAATCACCAACTCTATGATATGCACATGCATCAATGACATGAGAATCACACGTTTGGTACCTTTTTTACATAAGACAAGCGCTACCTGCATGATAAGCACGTATTTGGTACTTAAATAACACAAGACAAGAACCAACTACTTGAGAACCACACATTTGGTACCTAAATTACACAATAAAATCACCAACGGAATGAGAACCACACGTTTGGTACCTACAATACATAAGACAAACACAAACTGCATGCTAAGCACGCGTTTGGTCTATTATACAATTAAAGCATAAACGGAATGAGAAACAAACGTTAAGTAGGTAAATTAAAAACGAAAAGCACCAACTGCATGATAAGCACACTTTTGGTACCTTAATTACATAAGACAAGCGCTACTTTCATGATAAGCACGTGTTTGGTACCTAAGTTACACAGTAGAAGCACCAACGAAATGAAAACAAACGTTTGGTACCTAAAATAGACAAGACAAGCACCGACAGCGTCAGGTCCACACGTTTAGTACCTAAATTACACAAGGCAATCACTAACTGCATGATAAGCACACGTTTGGTACCTAAATAACAAAAGGCAAGCATTAACTGCATGATAAGCACACGTTTGATACCAAAATAACACAAGGCAAGCACTAACTGCATGATAAGCACACGTTTAGCGCCTAAATAACACAAGGCAAGCACTAACTGCATGATAAGCACACGTTTGATGCCTAAATAACACAAGGCAAGTACTAACTGCATGATAAGCACACGTTTGATACCTAAATTGCACCCGACAAGCCTTACCTGCATGATAAGCACGTGTATGGTAATTAAAATACACAAGACAGTCAACAACCGCATATTAAGAGAACCACACATTTGATACCTTAAATACCTAAGACAGGCACCAACGGCATAATATGCACACGCTTGGTACCTGTATTATACAAGACAAGCACCAACTTTATAATATGCACACGATTGGTACCTAAATTACACAATTAAAGAACTAACAACATGAGAACCACACGTTTGGTACTTAAATTACATAAGAAAAGCACCAACGGCATGGAAACCACACGATAGGTACCTAATTTACACAAGACATGAACCAAATGCAAAATTTACGACGAACTGGAGATATTAAAATTGACTGGAGTTGTAGCACAAAATATATGATTGCCAGACTGAAGATGATTCATGGAAAAACATAATCTGGAGTTCGAAGTTAAAACATAATGTATATCTGGAGCTGAAACGTTGAAATTCTTGCTTGAGGAGTTGGACAAGTTAAGAGTTCAGATGACTCATTTGAATTGTATATTTGTGTTTTTTCAAGAATTTAACTATTTTTTAAATAAACAATGATTCATTCATTATTGGTGATTGTTTGCACATTATTAAAAGGCACTTTAAAGCGGTACATTCTTCTTTTTTTATGAAATAATGGGGATAGATATTGAGCAGTGGAGATGTAAAATTGGTAGTTTTTATGGGAAGCATGTGTCGATCAATAATCTATCAAAAAGTTAAACGTCAGAATATGAAGGTTTGTTTGTTAAGCTTTCATATAGGTTGTTCATGTTGATAACTTTTATGTTGATTTTATGTGGAGATTTGGAAAGGAATCCTGGATCACCAAGTTACCAGTTTACAAAATTCCCTGTAAATGGCAATTTTCACCAGGGTCATCGAATATTCAGTCAATTTTCACAGGGAAGAAAGTGTGTACCATGTTGTTTAGTATTTTTTGCAAATGCGTTATTAAAACCGTTTGATAGCTACTGTTGGAAAGTATTGATATGGACTCTGTTTTGTATGCAGGAGATTATTTATATAGATACACAAAAGAAATATCAAATACACCACATTCTTTTCTAAATCCCAATGAATTGCCTTCTTACTTAACATTTCAGAAATCTAACTAAGTTTTCCAATTTCCGAACCTACATTTTCGAATTAACACAAGCAGCGAGCCTTCCCTCAGGCCTTTCAGATCTTTGATTTTAATATTGCAGTCATGTACACTATTCCTTTTGTGACATTTTGCCACCAACAAGCTGCATTATTTGTAGATCAATCTGCAAAAGTGTAGGTTTATTCTTTTATTATGATATTATCATTGTACATACATATAGCAATACATCAATTTTCATAACAAGAGGCCCATGGGCCTTAATGGTCACCTGATTATCCTTGATGACATAAAGCTATATGAACTTATTTTCCATATTTTGTCTTTCGGAAAGCGGCAAAAATCCAAACAAGGATTTTGAACATCTCACGATCTGCATCAACAAATGACATCATGTATTCTTATACAGATTTAGTGAAGTAGTACCTACCGCAAGGGTCAAGCCATGACACCCGAGGACATGAAATTCACAATTTTTATGACGGACTCCTAGGCCTCATTAACTATGCTTGCAATTTGTTTTCTAGTGCTTCATATAATATTTATTTTTAAAGTTTGCTTTAAATTTGACTGTTTTGGACCAAGGTAACAGAGGGAGTGGGACACTCAAAAATTACACCAAAAACATTCAAAAACTATTCAGTCATCAGAAATGATGGTTTTTGTTTGTTTCTCTTATAAAGATTTAATAAAGTAGCCCCACTCCCAACCGGGGGACATGAAAGTCACAATTTTCATAAAGAATGTCAATAACCATACGCGGGAGAGGAGGGGGGGGGTGGAAGGTAGGGGACCATGAAGTTCACACAGGTATTAACCGTTGTGTCAGCAACATCATATCACATAAAAAAAACTTTCGCAGAAGTCTATTCAGTCATAAGAAATAACTTTTATGTTGATTTTATGTGGAGATGTGGAAAGGAATCCTGGACCACCAAGTTACCAGTTTACAAAATTCCCTGTAAATGGTAATTTTCACCAGGGTCATCGAATATTCAGTCAATTTTCACAGGGAAGAAAGTGTGTACCATGTTGTTTAGTATTTTTTGCAAATGCGTTATTAAAACCGTTTGATAGCTACTGTTGGAAAGTATTGATATGGACTCTGTTTTGTATGCAGGAGATTTTTTATATAGATACACAAAAGAAATATCAAATACACCACATTCTTTTCTAAATCCCAATGAATTGCCTTCTTACTTAACATTTCAGAAATCTAACTAAGTTTCCCAATTTCCGAACCTACATTTTTTAATTAACACAAGCAGCGAGCCTTCCCTCAGGCCTTTCAGATCTTTGATTTTAATATTGCAGTCATGTACACTATTCCTTTTGTGACATTTTGCCACCAACAAGCTGCATTATTTGTAGATCAATCTGCAAAAGTGTAGGTTTATTCTTTTATTATGATATTATCATTGTACATACATATAGCAATACATCACTTTTCATAACAAGAGGCCCATGGGCCTTAATGGTCACCTGATTATCCTTGATGACATAAAGCTATATGAACTTATTTTCCATATTTTGTCTTTCGGAAAGCGGCAAAAATCCAAACAAGGATTTTGAACATCTCACGATCTGCATCAACAAATGACATCATGTATTCTTATACAGATTTAGTGAAGTAGTACCTACCGCAAGGGTCAAACCATGACACCCGAGAACATGAAATTCACAATTTTTATGACGGACTCCTAGGCCTCATTAACTATGCTTGCAAATTGTTTTCTAGTGCTTCCTATAATAATTTTTTTTTAAAGTTTGCTTTAAATTTGACTGTTTTGGACCAAGGTTACAGAGAGAGTGGGACACTCAAAAATTACACCAAAAACATTCAAAAACAATTCAGTCATCAGAAATGATGGTTTTTGTTTGTTTCTCTTATAAAGATTTAATAAAGTAGCCCCACTCCCAACTGGGGGACATGAAAGTCACAATTTTCATAAAGAATGTCAATAACCATACGCGGGAGGTGGGGGTGGGGTGGGGTGGAAGGTAGGGGACCATGAAGTTCACACAGGTATTAACCGTTGTGTCAGCAACATCATATCACATAAAAAAAACTTTCGCAGAAGTCTATTCAGTCATAAGAAATAACGTTTTTTGTTAATTTCTCTTATATAGATTTAGAAAAGTGGGCCTCATCCCACTCCCAAACCGCGAGATTGTGAAGCATAAAGTTAATAATTTTGATAAAGGACCCCTAGTCGTCAATAATCATAATCACAATATTTCTGAGTGCTTCCTATAATAAGAAGATTTTTAAAATTAACCTTGAATTCGACTGTTTTGGCCCTGCCCCCAAGACCTCATGGGATGGGGACCATGAACTTCACATAGGTATAAAAGCTGTATACAATTCATTACGACTGAGTTTATGGTTTTGGAGAGGGATTTTAAAATGTGAATTGTTTAGATGCTGTAAAATATTTTAAGCCCAACCCCCAGGGCCAAACCATGAGACCCAGGGACATTCAATTCTTATAAAGGTATCATATACGTCCATAATCATGCTCACCATTTGTTTCCCAGTGCTTCCTATAGTAAGACGATTTTCAAAGTTTACCTTGAATTTGACAGTTTTTGGCCCCGCCCCCCAAGGCCCCTGTGGAGTGAGGACCATGCAATTCACAATTTTGATTCACCCTTTGGTACCAAAGCTGCATACAACATTTTATAACGATTGAACTTATGTTTTTGAGAAGTCGACAGATAAAGGCGATCACAAAAGGTTCCTTGAGACAAAGTCTCAGGTGACCTTAAAATACAATGTGATTCAGTTTAAATTATAAGAGACTACATTAAAAATATATAACTATTTACATAGCTATTAACATCTACATTTACTATAAAATGCCAAATGATATAAAACCTTCCATTTAGCTTAACTTTCCACAAAAATGCTGTTAAGAATGTTTTCAATCATGAAAAAAAAACACATTTATATACCTGGGTATGATTGCACATACATTAGTGTTTGCGCAAACTGTATTGCAAATACATTTTGTTTATGTGGAACATACAAGCTATGAAGTTATGGGTTCATTTGCAACATAAAAATTTTAAAACTTGGGCACAATCTGAGTCATTAATCTAATTGCTGAAATTTGTAACAGGAGTCATATAAGCATTTATGTGGTCTATATATATAAGGAATTATGTATATCCTGTGGGGCATCAGCATTCATGTACGATACTAGCTTATAAGGGCTATATATATCCGTTATATATAGAAAATGTAGGCCTTAAAGATATATATATATATATAAATGTAGCGTCTTTGATGCCTTGCATCACTTTTTTTTCTTGTTCTCTGTAAGTTATTAGTTGTTTTGTTATCTACAGATCAGGAAGCACTTGCTGATAAGGATTTTAATGGCAAAGAATGTGAATGGGCGTTGATTTTGGCACAACATTTATTTTCCAAGTTGGCAGTGAAAAGGGATTATAAAATTGATAATCAATACGGAGACAAAGGAGATGAAAGTCATTGCCCATGCCCATCTCATGATACTCTGACTGGTTCATTTGGAGATACAAGCATAGGTGAGTTATTTATACGTTGATGAGTTGTAAGCAGTGCCTTTCAGAAAGTTGATAATTGATTCAGCCATATTTTGAGTAAGGTGGCAGGAGTAGTATAATTGTAATTTTCCTCGCAATGCGATCTCAAAAATTAAAAAAAATATTAAACATGTATACGTCCACAAATGATCTAATTTTCTAATAAAACGCAATTTTATTACTAAACAATTATCTGCAGTTACCATGATTCGACTTCACGCTGTCCAGGGTGGACATTGAGTGAACAAGTCAGTTTTATTGCTGGAAGTGGTGGTAGGTGTTTTTGAGTGGCCCCAGCCAGGCTAGAAACCGAAGCTGTTCTGTATATTAAAGTTTAAAGGAAGATTTTTATATATAATTATATACATTATTAAGAGGTTTATAATGACAGAGCTGGGCCAGGAGGTGATAATCAGCCTTGAAAATGAATAATGGCCCCGAGGGCCATTATGAATTTGGGCCGATTATCACCTCCCAGCCCGGCTCTGTCGTGTATTAATGTCTTTTAATACACATGTTAGGTTGCCCCACTCAAAGGGAGCAATTACGTTTTCACTCACCAGGACTGTTACCACTACAAGAAAATGTTCATGATGTCCATTAATCAACCTCTCTATTACACGTGCTTTTAAAGTATGTGTACACATACTTTATTTATATTTTAACCGAGTATAAAATGAAATAAAAATAATGATAAAAACAATTTTAATTTAAAACAAAAAAGAAACCGTCATTGACGTGTGTTGAACACACAAGTTTCAGATTGATAAAATGTAATATGACGTGCACGTTAACCAACTGAGCTATTGCGCCATTATGACCTTGACGTCGTATTTTTAGATATGTATTAGCTTTTCAGTTACAAATGTAGGTTGCTATGCAGTTGCTTCCCTTGATTTGTTTACATTAGAAACAGAATGGAAATAATAAAATAATGTTCACAAACACTTAATACCATATCAGCGATTTCCTTTAAAGAAGAACACTTACTTTTTATCCTTGAAAGAATATACCGACATGTTGAAAACAAACTGACAATGATGACGTTTAATGTGGCCATTGGTTCCACGCGCACGCGTTCACCGGGCCGATAATGATTATGAGTTTTTGGCCCGGGCAGATAAGTGATTGATTGAGTGATTGAATATTTAGCGTCATGTTTATGCCATCGAGGGCTAATAGACGATCAGCTAACCTAACCACTGTTTCCTGGGATTAACCAGTACTCGAGCACACCCCACCTCTGCAAGTAACTGATAACTTTCCCACTTGAATCAGTGGTGAGAGACGAATTATAATGAGACACAATAAGTGTAATCAGCGCATGAAGGCAATAATCGGCTTAAAACATGCTCATTTTTGTTACTATATATAGTAACATGTGTATTAAACAAGTGTAAAGTGTTTTCCAGAAGCCAGGTTTGTTTGCAAAATATCTGAGTTCTCAATCAATGAGAGTTGGATAATTTTCCAAACAACACAAAGAACAAAATCACCAGAATTATAGTCACCGATTTGTGCGTCTGTGTGTGCGTCTGTTCGTGCATCCCAAAATTCTTGTCCAAGCTTTTTCTCTACAACGTGTGGTTCGAATTATATGAAACTAACTAGGGTGAATAACTACCAAGTGGAGTTGCGCATTTTGTCTCTGTGTTCAAGTTCGATGATAGGAATGGTCTATAGAAAAGCAGAATATCTAATTTTCTGATCTATTTTAGATACCGCGGCGTGGTCTAGTGGTAGAGCGTCCGCCTCGCATGCGGAAAGTCGTGGGTTCAATCCCTGGCCGGGTCATACCAAAGACTTTAAAAATGGTACTAGAAGCTTCCTTGCTTGACGCTCAGCATTTAGAGGAGAGTTCTAGGTCTGGTCAGCCCGGTGTCAGTATAATATGACTGGGTGAGGTATCATACCATGTGTCTGTGGCATGATACTCCAGTGTGACAGCGCTTAGAACACTGTCTCAAGTAGGCACCGTCGTGATATGACTGAGAAATTGTTGAAAGCGACGCTAAACACCATACAACTATTTAAGATATTATTTCAATTATCTTAATATCTGGAGCATAGCTTAGGCATAACAGTTGCAACTGGGTCCTTTAAAATTGATTTGGTATGAATAAGGGACTAGAAGGGGCCCAAAAAAGGATAAAATTATGAAATTTCAAAAATCTTCTCAAGAACTGTGAACGCCAAATTTGTTAATATTTGGCATAAATGATCTATATGAGTAGGGGTTTCATGTTTGTTCAAATGGAAGAGCTAGGATATAATTAGGTTCAATAAGGGGACTTTTTACATAGGAATATTATGGAAAAAGTGTTAATTCTTTTTTTTTCGATGATTTTTCACAAAGTTATGGCCGTTTGATTCTGTATGTGACCAAATTCTTGTCTGTGCTATTTCTTCACAACCTCTGGTTGGAATTTTATTAAACTTGTTAGGATGCATCACTACCAATTGGAGCTATGCATATTGTCTTTGTGTTCTGGTTTGATTTCATGAAGTAAGGCGGTTTGATTCTGTCTGTGACCAAATTCTTGTCCGCGCTATTTCTCTTCAACCTCTGATTGGAATTTTATGAAACTTGCTAGGATGAATAACTACCAAGTGGAGATGCACATATTGTCTTTGTGTCTCGGTTCAATGATTTTTCACAGAGCTATGGCCCTTTGATTATGTACGTGAGTTTTGTGACCGAATTCTTGTCTCTGCTATTTCTCTACAACCTGTAGTTGGAATTCTATGAAACTTGATAGAATGCATCACTATCAAGTTAAGATGCTCATTTTGTCTTTGTGTTCTAGTTTGATTTCACGAAGCTATGGCGGTTTGATTTTGTCTGTGACCAAATTCTTGTTCGTGCTATTTCTCTACAACCTTTCTTAGAATTTTATGAAACTTGCTAGGATACACCACTACTAAGTGGAGCTTGGCCTATTGTCTTCGTGTTCTGAGTTTTTGCCCTTTTATTGAGTCTGTGACAAAATTCTTGTCTGCGCTATTTCTCTACAACCTCTGGTTGGAATTTTATGAAACTTTCTTGGATACTAAACGGAGCAGTGCATGTTGTCTTTGTATTTCGGTTAGATGATTTTCATGGTGCGTTGGTCCTTTGATTATGTCTTTGACCAAATTCTTGTTCATGCTATATCTCTACAACCTCTGGTTTGACTGTTATGAAACTTGCTAGAATGCATCACTATCAAGTGGAGATGCGCATTTTGTCTTTGTGTTGCGGTTTGATGATTTTTTACGGAGTATGGATGTTATGTATTTCACCAAAAATCTTGTCCGCACTATTTCTCAACAAGCTCTGGTTGGAACTTTATGAAACTTGTTAGGATGACTCACTACCAAGAGGAAATGCGCATATTGTCTTTGTGTTCCGGTTCGATGATTTTTCACAAAGTTATGGCCCTTTGATTTTGATGGCTCGTTGCAATACTAGGCTAACTCCATGTTTTGTCAAAGGATCGTCCCTTCCTGAGTGGTTAAGGATCCTGCATCTAATGATCTCACTGCTAAAGGTCATAGGTTTGAGTCCCGCTCGTTCCAGAAACTTTATGTGAGAAAGTTTGCCAGTTACTTCGGAAAGGACGGTGGTTCTACTTAGATTCATTCTGAGGTCTTCCTCCACCAACAAAACTTGTATGCCATATCCTGAAATGTGTTAAAAATAGCGTTAAACTCCATTAAAAAAATTAAAAAAAATTGACAGTTTCAAAAATTTCACAAAAGAAGTCTGTGCAATACTATGACTAACTTAAATTGGACATAGTTTTGCACAGAGAAGTAATATGAAACATATACTATTAATTTGTTTAATTTTATAACATATAAACTAGAAAATAGTGTTTTTTTTTAAAAGCAACAGCAATAGTTATAATAATAATAATAATAATAATAATAATAATAATAATAATAATAATAATAATAATAATAATAATAATAATAATAAAATAAAAATAAAATAAAACTCAGAATTTTAAAATGTGATACTTTCAGCTTAGATTCTGAGAACATCTCTTGTGGTAACTAGTGAGTACCAAGTCATACACCTTGTGATGAAAATGTTAAAGTAGAGTAACTCAGAAACTAGATCTAGAAACAGATTTGGATTCTGTCAAACAGAAAAAGAAAGTAATTATGAAACACAAATTCAAAAAGAGTAGAAAGGTGTTTAACACTAGAACAAAATTTAATGATGTTGTTAAATTAGTTTAAACTAATGGAATAGAGCACAAATGCTGTTCTAAAGTAGAAAGGGTGTCTAGAGGTAATAAGTTACTTTATAAAGAGATGAGGCCATTTCCAAATTTATCATTTTGGCATTTTATGACACAAATAATTACACATGTATCTATATTAACAAATTACATGAATATCATTAAACATTTTAAGCCTCATTAAACTTCCGAAATGCCCACTTTTTGATAATAGCAAAAATGATTGTGTTGAAAGTATTGCTAAAACCATTCCGGTAGACCCCTTAGTGATCATTTAAAAAAAACAAGTAGTCCAAACTTTTAACTTTTGTTTACATTTATTTAATTCCGTAATGACTCGGTTGCTTTCTGGCTGTATCTCCGCCAGTGTTCAAAAATACACAAATGATTATTGCAGTGGTAGTGTGCGGATTAAGACCGTTAGATAAGAGGTTCATTAACAAGATTAGAAAAGTTTTGTCTTCGTTAATATTATGTATCGTTTTTGGTTTTCTTTTTTTTTTTAAATATATTGATGTCTGCAATAAAACAGTTTCAAACGTAGTACGCATTATATCATTTGTACACACTGAAAAAACAATGAGTACAGAATACTAGTTTGTTCCAGAATCTCTTGCTCAGGATCCTTTCTTGCATATACGCGAGATGCTATCGCACACGCTATTTCGTCACATATCACTTTATCGCATTCACATTTGAGAGGCTACCAAGGGTGTTTAGTTTAGTACATTTAATTAAAAAAGTAATTTTATATTTATTTCTATATATATAACATGCAATAAATTAGATCGTGGGTTCCAGTTCATCAATACACTGAGGAGAATAAAGGGGATGTTCTTAAAACTATCTAAACGCAAGCGGTAATTGAATATTTTAACCGCATCCCCTACAGTTCCCCATACTATGTTTCTCTCTGAAGTGAATTGATCATATATTTCCGACCGACACGTTTCCGAACAAGCTTTGTAACTCCCCTTTTTCTTCCGAAGGTGTTTATAGGAAAGAAACGAACATTAATATGTAAACAAACCCCGTTCTTTATTATGTATTAATAATGTGCTTTATATTTATTTTTTGTTTGCAAAGTCTCTCATTCGTTGTTCAAATAAACATGTATTCTATCATCTGGATGAGTAAAACTGACTAAAATTAAAGCAAAAAACGACCATATGGGAAATTTAATGAGCCTTTAAGACAATTTTTTTTAATTTATTGGAAATTGCATATTTCAGCATTTACACAATATGGAATAATGAATTTTGGTAAGATATTATGTATTCAATGTGTCATGATTTTTGGTTAAAAAAATTTAGAAGGGGGAAATTAGTGAAACACACCAAAATGATATGTATACCGGTATATCATCTTGCAGAAAATGTTATTCTGACAAAAGTTTCAGTATTCAATGCCTAAACTTGGCAGTATTACTGTTAATTTATAGTATAAAATTTATATCTAAAATAAAAAATCAGGGGTGCCTTATTAACAATAAGAAACAGGAAGTGCTTTTGATGTTTATTTACTTATTTAGAAATGCATTTTTCTTATTTCAAAACTCATTTTGTGATTGGAATGGCATAATTGATGTATTTTTAACAATTTGAAAGCATTAATTTTCATGTTTGAGTAATTATGAATTTGAATAAAAAAATGATGTTTGGAAGTTGGGGTATTAATACATGATTTCTGAAGTTTACTTTACACTGAACAGAAAATCTCATGCAAAACACATGATCCCTGTTTTTCTAAAGATATTTTGGCACTGCAGATGTCAACAACCAATAGAATGTAAGTCTTCCATCTTTGATTTGTGTCTTTCTATGAATATAATATAATATAATATAATATAATATAATATAATATAATATAAGAGTAGAGTAGAGTAGAGTAGAGTAGAGTAGAGTAGAGTAGAGTAGAGT
>CM055904.1:44130430-44310430 GCA_029582155.1 Panopea generosa | reverse complement strand
GAATAACAATCTACTGAATGTGAAAGTGAATATGCTGTAGAGGTGGGTTAGGATTCGGGTAAGGATTTGGACATAGCAGTGAATATTACTATAGAAGGAGTTTTTGATGAATAAATGGTTGGTCAGAGTGAATAACAATGTAATGAGTTTGAAAGTTGATATAGATGTTGGTCAGAATTTGGCATAGCACGGAAATGATAAATATAAAACATACTATAGATCGTGTCTTTGAAGGATAAATAGTTGATCAGAGTGAATTACAGTGTAATGAGTTTGAAAGTTGATATAGATGTTGGTCAGAAATTGGCATAGCAGGAGAAATTACTAAAGAAGGAGTCTTTGAAGAATAAATAGTTGGTCAGAGTGAATCACAAGCTACTTAGTTTGAAAGTGGATATGCTATAGAGGTGAGTCAGGAGGTGGGATAGCTGCGGATATTACTATAGAAAGATTTTATTTGATGAATAAATGGTTGGTCAGAGTGAACTACAATGTAATGAGTTTGAAAGTTGATATGTAGATGTTGGTCAGAATTTGGTATAGCAGGGGAAATTACTAAAGAAGGTGTCTTTGAAGAATAAATAGTTGATCAGAATGAACACAATCTACTAAGTTTGAAAGTGGATATGCTATAGAGGTGGGTTAGGATTTGAACATAGCTGCAGAAAATATTATAGAAGTGGTCTTTGAAGAAGAAATAGTTTTTCTGAGTGAATCACATCTACTGAGTGTGAAAATGGATAATGCTAAAAAAGTGGGTCAGGATTTTGACATAATTAGCGAAACTCTGCCATAGGGAATGCTGAAAACATCATGGAGGAACTCAGAGATGTGTTAGTTATGATGGGTGTGTTTCTTGAAATTTAATGAGAACAAGATGCTAGAGGCAGAAAGAGAAAAAGAAATTCTGGTAGTTGGAGGAGAAAAAAAGCTAAGAGAAAGTATAATACTGGACAAAGGTATGTTAACAAGGAAGTATTCTTAAAAGAGAAAATGCATTAATGTAGATTTTGCAATTAAATGTTACAAATGTTATGGTGTGCAAGACCGTTTTTCTCCATACATATACTTTGAATATTTCTCTTCAGTGAATTCACACAGTTTTGAATAAGTCACAAAAAATTATTGGGAAAGTGGAGTTAGATATTACAACACACAGAAAAATTATTGTAAGATACTTTTTAGCATATATTGGTAACCGGTTACAATACTATGAATTAGTTGGGAATCTCATGAGAAATAAAAGACTGCATAGAACATGTGAATTTTTTTTTGAATTTGGGATCAAAACCGTCCTGTATAAGGAAATATGATATCTGTATTTCTCAAATGTAATCATAGGGCACTCCTTATGCATTCTATTTAGCACATTATCTTTCACATCAAAATAGTGTGGGACATTTTTAACCACTGAGGTAGTAAAGTAATGACTACAGTAACTGTATTAAGATTGCCGGATTTCATTTTGAATGATCTTACATTATATTCTGTTAAACAAACTTTGTGTTTCCGAAACAAGATCAAAATTTTTGAGCATTTTCATACAGACTTGAAGTTGAAAAATTCACTTGACACCACAATCTAAATATTAAAGTTAAACGTATTTAAACGACGTTGATAGTAAAAACTAGATTAAAACGCATTTTGAGCTATGGTGACCTCCTCAAGATCAAAGCATGCAGCTAAAAATAGTCTTAATATTTTTGAAAGACTTATAAAAAAGTAAATAAATCACATTGGTTTATCATACAGTTCAGCATTTTGTTTAAATCAGCAAATTTAAATGAAAGTTACTTAATTATTGAAAATTTGAACTATCATATCATTTAAATTATTGAAAAAACAAACCTCAATGTTCTATGTTGTAATTTTAACCTAAAATAGTTTTAAATTATATTAGTGAAATATCAAACCTGACTTAGTATTTGTTTTACACCATTTGTTTCAACGTTTCATTAATTTTAAGTGCAAAACTATGTCTAACTTGACTTAGTTATAGTTTTGTGATGAGTTTTTTTTCATCAAATCATTGATTTCAACAAATCATTGATTTTCAGTGCAAAACTATTGCTTACTCAAATCAATGATTTTAAACTGCAAAGACAGAATTAAACAAGAAAATGACTAAAATCATTAGTTTTCAAACATTTACCAGCATACAGAGCAGAAAAAATAATTACAAAACATCAAAAGGGAAAACAGTAAACATTTTTTTCACTCTCCTGTAAAATTCATGAAAATGGAGTTATCCTTGTTACAAATGCACTGAGTCATCAATTGATTGTCAACGCTGTTTCTCTACAACCTCTGGTTGGAATTTTTAATGAAACTTGCTAGGCTGCATCACTACCAAGTGGGGTGCACATTTTGTCTTTGTGTTCTGGTTTGATGAAATTTCACAGAGTTATGGCCCTTTGTTTTACAGGACATTACTTCTACATTACCAAATCTTGAGAGTCAAACACTCACTTAGGGGAGCATCCATTGGTTCCATTGATATTTTTCTTGTTTCATCCATTTGTGTAAAATTTTATTCAGTTTGAGTTCTGATGCATCATCTAGTCGTAGCAAATAAGATTTGTTTCAATAAACAGGAATGAATTTCCATATTGGGCCAGGTGGGGTCTCAAAAGGATTAAAATTGAATATTATTAAAAATCTTCTTCTCAACAACCAAACTGTCATTAAAATTGATTTATATTTTATATAAATCATCCCTTTTGGTTTGAAGTTTGTACAAGTCAAGGGGCTGGAATGGATCTAGAGGCTTTATATAGGGACTTTGAATTTCACATTAAAGTACTATGGGAGAACAGAAAATTGTCATTTTCTCCAGTCCATTTGTGCAAAATAATTTTGAATTTGAGATTTAAAGCATTATGTCGAAAAAACTAATTAATTTATGTTCAATAAAAAGGATTGAAATTCCATAAAGAGCTTGGAGGGACCCAAAAAATGTTGAATTGTGAAATTTAAAAAATTACGTTTGAATTTAATGATCACTGTTATGAAAGAAAGTGTTGATGTTTTTTCAGGTAAGCTATTCTTATCGCCTGTTGTCTGTTGTCCATCTGTCCGTAAACTTTCTGTTGTGTGCACTTAGCACCTTCGTTATTTATTGGATCTTTATAAAACTTATATAGTAGTATAATATTATAACCATAATATCTCGGACAAGTTCTTAAAATGGCCAAATCTGATAATAAATGTAAAAGTTAAGGCCCTTGAAACATAAAAATTGCTTCATTTGACCCTTTGTGCACTCTAGCACCAACATTTTTCCTTTGATCATTACCAAACTTTCACAGTAATAATACAATCATAAAATCTAGGACAAGTTCTTGAATTGGCCAAATCCGATAATGAATGCTGGAGTTATGACCATTGATTCATAAAAAATTGCACTATTAGACATTGTGTGCACTCTAGCACCAGCATTTTTAGCTTGACTATTCGAAGAATAAAGAGAGCTATTCTACTCAACTAAGAGTCGGCGGCACACCTTGGTTAAAGGTTTGCGTGCAAGTCCCTATCTCAGTAACAATTGCATGTATTGACTTGAAACTTCACACAAGACTTCCCAGTCATCAGACCTACTACATTAACTATGTTAGATAACTCTTGCATGAATATAAGTGTAAAAATAGTTAATTGAACAGAATTTGAATATGTGCACCGGTGTATTTATATTAATAGTAGATTTCCTGTTTAACGAATTTTTTTATTTTTTTGCATTTGGAAGTAAAAGATTTCAAAATAATACTATAAATGGTTTATAAACTGTGTTTATTAAATAGAAACCATAAAATATAAAGCATGTACTGAAAAATCTGTATAAAACGCAACCGGGGGCGTAACATTTTTCAAAAAAATCGAAACCAGCAGAAATTTTTAGATGAAATATGGTATCTATACCTGTCTTTCATAATGTGTAAGGATTGATCAGGTATCACTCTAGGCCAGGATTTGAGGAAATTCTCCCACAAAAATCATAAAAGTCGCATAAAAATTCCATAAATGGAACAAAAAGTTGCATCCAAATCAATAGAAAATTGTCTCATAAAGTTCTCTACTTGACGTCATAAGATAATACACAATTTAAGAAAATGTTCTTTTGTGCTATTTTTAGAAAATAATGTTCATTTCAATGAAGTTCAAAACAAACTTTTCCAATTAGTGAATACAATAATGTCATGATATAATGTATGAAATTCACTGATGCAAGAAACTATCAGAGAGAACTCATTGCACAAGGTTGGTCTAAATATGTCAGTGAAATAGATCAAAGACAATTTAAACTGTGCAGTATTCACTTGCACCTCAGCATTCAAAGGTGTTAGGTCACTGTAGTCCAGACTTGTATTAAATTTTGCAATTTGTTTGGTGACAAAAACAATACAAATTAAGGAATAGGGATTTTTAAAAACAAACAGTTACTGTAGGCAGCTTTTGTGTCAATGGATTAAAGAAACAAAAACACAGGTTTGTTAATTTTCGTTTATTTTATTAAATTACCTAAGTGCTGTATAACTGTTTGTGGTTGTCTCTAAAACTAGTGTGATAATAAATTATATAATGTACATACAGGGT
The DNA here is from genome assembly GCA_029582155.1 of Panopea generosa. NCBI lineage: Eukaryota > Metazoa > Mollusca > Bivalvia > Adapedonta > Hiatellidae > Panopea > Panopea generosa. Next base: position 44,305,840 of record CM055904.1, on the reverse strand, counting down.
ACTAGAAAACATATTTTCTTTTGGTGTTTCAAATTAAACTCAATTATCTTATAGAATTTTGCCAAATGGAACATAATTTTTATTGTCTCATGAAAAAAAAGTCTAGGATGATCCCTGTAGATAGATTATAATGGATATATCAGCAACTGGCGAGTTTCTTCATTTTTCAAATACCTTAGAGGGGGGCATTTATAAGGGGAGGGGCATTTAATACAGATTTTACGGTAAGACATATTTTAAACTTTCTGTGCTTAACATGCGTCCTTAAAAACTTTGAGAGAAAATCTGCGGGTTATAATAAAAATTTTACGGTAATAAAAAAAGAAAGAATTAAAATGGAATTGATTTTGTCTATATTTTCACAGAAGCATTGTTTAGTGAAGGAGATTCATATTTGTTAAAATGACTGGATTCCACTGTCTGAAGAGGTCAGGAGGTGAAAAATAGTGAATTTCAAATAAAAATCTTTCGGAACTGGTCAGTCAAATTTGTTCATCTTTGACTTAAATCATTCCTATAAATAGGGGTTTGAATCAAAATAAGAATCAAGGGGCTAGTGTATATTATATATGGGCGCCATCAGGGGACTTCGAAGTTTTAAATTGGGATACTGTGGGGAAATGGAAAATACTCATTTTTTCGTCTATTTGTGAAACAGTATTATTCAGTTTGAGTTGTAAGCATCATCTAGTCAAAGCAAATAAGATTTGGTTCAGTAAACAGGATTAAATTTCCATAAGGGGCCAGGTGGGGTCACAAAAGGGTTAAAAATTGAAAATGTTCCAAAAATCTTCTTTTTCTACAACTGGTTAGTCAAATAAATTCATATTTGAAATAAACTATCCCTATGAATAGGGGTTTGAAGTTTGTAGAAAATCAAGGGACTAGTTGTAATTCGTAGGACGCCTGTAAGGGGACCTTGAGTTTTACATAGGATCTAAATTTTTCACCCATTTGTGCAAAACTATAATTCAATTTGAGTTCTGAAGCATTATCTTAGTCTAAGTCATATCAAATAAGATTTTATTCAATATTCACGATTGAATTTCCATAAGGGACCTGAGCTGGGGTCTTAAATGATTAAAATTGATATTTTCAAAAATGTTCTTCTTGACAACCTGTCATTCAAATTGGTTTGTATTTTATATAAATTATCCCTATGGGTAAGGGTTTGAAATTTGTACAAATCAAGGGGCGGGGCTGGATCTATAGAGGCTTTGTAAGGGAACTTTGAGTTTTACATAAGAGTACTATGGGAGAATGGAAACTTTTCATTTTCTCCACCATTTTGTGCAAAAATAATTTTAGATTTCAAGCATTGTGTTAATTAACCAAATTAATTTTTGTTCAATAAAAACGATTGAAATTCCATAATGAGCCTGGAAGGACCCAAAAATGGTTGAATTGTGAAAATCTTTGTCTGAAGAACTGATAAGTCAAATTGGTTACATAAAGCAACAGTGTTTTTTTTCACTTTTAGGGGAAGGGGGTCAGTGCCGTTTGGTGGGAAAAAAATATGATGTAAATTGAAGGAAGGGGGAATTTTAGATAGGGTTAATATAAAAGCAAATAGTGTTATCAGTCGGACAGTAATAAATATTTACCGTATTTATTTAAGAAATTATTTTCTGGTGAAAAAACAAAAATAGTATTCCGTGGAAATTGAATATGACAGTGATGGAAAGAAAGAGAGAAAGAATTTATTTCATATTACTATTTCTTTTTAATTTTCAAAACCAATTGACACACTCAAGTTTATTAGTCAACATTTTAGTAATAAATATTAAATTGAACTTATGGTGTTTTTGTGAAATGTGTGAAATGTTTTTTTAATTTCCACACACACACACACACACACACACACACACACACACACACACACACACACACACACATACATACACACACACTGAGGTTTCCATGTGAATCTTGACTTCAATTGTTATTATATCCAAACAAGACCAATTAAATGATATGGTGCAATCGTCGTTTTACCTGACGTGTTCCATACAGGTTTAAATGACTTGAAACTCCTGTAATACTTGTTTTATCACATGACACTGAAAAACAAGTAATTGTTAAATGATATTTCGAAAGTATGTATTAATTGTCATAATCTCTGAGGTACAATAACTTTTTTGGAGATATATTATGAAAAAAAATATTTACCTTGTAAACAATGAAGTTTATGTACATAATGTTTAATGTGGCATAACCAATAAGATTCACATTTAATTCAATAAAACACTAGTATAATTGTACTATTTAGCAGAAATTGTAACTTTCTGGATCCTTTATGGTGCAAAATACCGTTGTGTTTCGACAAAAACATGTATATGCTGAAATTATAATTAGACCTGACCCTCGGTGGTTTGGTCTTGGCTATATCCGTAAAATTTCTGAAGATCATTGATTAAATTGTGAGTCATCCAAAATAAGTGGTTAAGTTTAAAATTAGATTTATACTGTCAGCATTGTAATTATATCCTTCATAGCGTAGCAGTTAGAGCTGCCAATTTATGCTCGATTGTAGCTACGGCAATTTGAGTTCTAATCCCATGAAAATAATTTTATCTTTTTTGTGGGGTCATTCCTTAGCAACACTATTTTTTCATAGAGTATTCCATAAAAACAGTTTATCATCTAACGAAAAAAGAAAAAACGAAAAAAAAAATATTTGTCAATATAATGCATTTATATCGTTATTTTATAACTATTTCCGTCAGCAAAGCATCTAATTTTCATTTGAGAATTACTGATCAGTAAATGCAGATTTACAACACTTTATTACTTTATTATCTGGTTTTAATTTTGTAAAACTAGCTACGTTCTGTGCATATTGTCATTTTGTTCTGGTTCAATGATTTGCAAATGAGTTCTGTGAAGTGCAGAGTCACATATTGTTCCTGCTAAGTAGTTTGGTATTTTTTAACCAAGTAGCTGGTACAGAGTCAAACACTCACTTGGGGAGCATCCATTGGTTCCACCGATATGTTCTTGTTCACTTTGTAAGAGAGGTATCAGTTGTTATAAATACTTGGTAGGCAATGGAAATTGACGAAATTGTTTGTCATTCACAAACAAGTGGTTTATTTCTTTATAAAAATGATATCTTTAGTTACTGGTTGTGCCATTTAATGCATTTTGCTAACCTTTTTAAATTCAGGTGAGCATTTTCTATGGCCTCATGTTACTTTAAATAATTATAGAGAAATGATTATTCATGGAAATGCTCATAACCTCAAATGTTAGAATAATGTCTGCAGTATTTATAAATTATATAGGAATGATATTATGCCTGAAAAAGGTATTAAATGTCCTGTTGGAGATGCTCTTGTGGTTATATATTGTTTGCATGTTTATTTACAGGCTTAAAGACTGGATGGCATGGACGCTTTGATTTACTACTCAACAATGATGTTCCTGTTGTTGCAGTTGAATCAAGTGAGGAGGGTTCTACGTCTGAGTCGGATTCGCCCAAGTCACATTCTCCAGCTTCTTCTTCTGATATCAGTTCTTCTTTGGACAATTCTTCTTCAGATCAACCGTCGTATGAATTAGATTCGCAGGAAGCAGTTGAAGTGAAGGTTAAAAATCAATTTAGTTCCAGCCAGCTGATTTCCCAGTGTATTGTTTTTTCTTTCTTGAAATGTAAACAAAACAATCCAAATTTAGAGACTGCCCTTATTCCAGTGATTGGTATATCCAGAGAGATCTTCACTCTGTATTTTTATGACTGTAAAAATGATGTTTTGTTACAAGTTCCTTGGGTAACATACATGTTATCTGGAAAAGTATCAAAAACTTCACTTTTGGCTTTATGGTTAACTGTGAATTACAAATACTTCTGTTCAGGTCTGCCTCAACCCATTCTTGATCTTAATTTCAAAGCAGATTTTTGCAAAGGAGTAGATGATCATCTCTCAAATTACCAAACAAAAATAGAATCTCCATGCCATGTATCAAACTGCGAGTCAAAAAAGCAAAGAAAACGAGTTAAAAATTCACCTGAAGTAATACTATTTGGAAAAATAAAAAATATAAACAAAATAAAAAGGAGAAAACTTTACAAGGATGAGAAACCATGGTAAAACAGGGATGTATTGCATCATTGACACAATTAACATATTCCTATGCATACAGTACCTCTAAAGTTCATGTTGTCAAAACAGCCTTTGTTTAGGGTGTGTATATAATATAAGTACAAATGCCATAGTACTGATACTATTTTGATATGAAAAGCAATCAGTGTAAGTGCGGGGGGGGGGGGGGGGGGGGGGGGGGAGGGGGGAGGCATTTATTGTAGAGGATTGAAATCATCATACATTATCAGAATAAAATGGACTGAATATATAGGACTGAACTAAATGTTAATATCTGTAAACTCTTGACTGTACTACACTCACACCTGCACCATAATCCGCAACATTGGAAAAAGGAAATAATTGTTTGATAAACTTTTTTAGGTTACCTGAAACTTTGTCAAAGGTGACCTTTTGCAGTCATCTTGCGTTGTCCGTCGTTTATCAGTAAACAATCCACATTTGTTACTTCTAAAAAAATGTTACCTTAATTGTAATGAAATTTTGTACATAGCTTAAAGGTGAATAATAATTGTGAATTTTATGGTCCCCACCCCTCTGAGGTCTTTGGGCGGGGCCAAAACAGTAAAATTCAAGATAAATTTTAAAAAATCTTCTTTTTACTATAGGAAGCACTGAAAAGAAATGGTGAATGCATACGGACGCACATGGGTTACTTTATAAAAATTGTGAATTGCATGCCACTGGGTCTCATAGCTCTGACCTGGGGGTTGGGCCTACTAGACTAAATCTATATAATAAATAATGACTTAAACCATAATTTTTATGACTGAATATACTTCTTTGAATGGTTTTGGCTAAGATTTGTTGTTACTGACAGGATAGTTAATACCTTTGTGAATTTCATGGTCCCGACCCCCATGATGTCTAAGGGGCGGGGCTAAAACAGTAAAACTGTGGGCATATAACCATTTACTTCATAGATACGCATTTTATAGCACCAATCACAGAAGGCCTTTAAAAACAGTGCAGGAAGAGTTCAGATTGCTCGTTACGAGCAATCTGAACATTTGCTGCACTGTTTTCCACTCTGTCAGATAATATAAACATAATTCACCCAATAATTCAAGAGCCTTCTATATTAGGTGTCGAAAGGCGTCTATATTAGAGGTTTCCAAAGGCGCCTTTATGAAGTAAAGGGATAATGCTGAAAGTAACATATCACTTAAACATAAAATGATAAATGCTGTAAACCAATCATTTCTGGTGATCTCTGCAACATATTTGAACCATAACAAGATCGGAACGATAGTGAAACTTATAATTAGCATTTGCTTTATAGGGTAATATCTTCAAGATAGGGATCTTTTCCCCTATAATATATGAAGTTTGTTGCACAGTTTGTTTGTAAATATAAAACAAGACAAAAACATATTTTTGGAAACAAGGAAAAATAAATTAGATTGGCACCTTTTAGTAGTAATCAGAAACAAATACATTGTGCTTTTTACACATAGTGCATCATGTTCACGTGTACATGCATATATTGTGTGCCCTGACAAATTGTGTTCATGCAATGACCTTTAATGGTTCAAATTTGCGCCGCATGTCTATTTTTCACATAGGATAATAAATGGAAAATTTTCACCTATCTTGACTTATTTGAGGCAAAAACAGACCTTCATTTTTCAAGAAATTTGTTCACTCCAAGTGACATCAGTATGTTATGAAAAATACAACATGATAACTTGGCTTATGTGAGACAATAAGACAATATCAACTTTCAGGAAATATATTCACTCCCCATGACATACGACATCAATATTTTATGTAAAATACAATATTAAGACAACACGGCTTATTTGGGGCAATTTTCAAACAATATGCTCACTCTCAATTACAATAAGCGCATCATGTTTTGTCATGTTCATTATTTAGGTAAAATTACCAACCCCTGTGTGGTTTCAGGGAGTCATATGAGTGATGGCAAGAATAGGATCAGTGTGTCTCGTGCATGTCATAGGAAGCGACAATTTGAGTAATACAATAGAATGTGTTAAAGCTCTGCAGTTCTACAGGTATCATGGTTCTAGATTCATTTTTCATATTCATATGCTGATGTATATTTTTAACCAGGTTTTTCAAAGTTGAAAACCTGGTAATTAGATTGGCGAAGTCGGCTGGCGGGCTGATCGGCGGCGTCAAGTTTTTCCCTTCCGTTCAATAACTACATTATATTTCATCAGAACTGAACCAAACTTATACAAAGTATGAACCTCTATAAAATCCAGGCCATGTGCAATAATCAGCTGATTCAGACTATTATCTTCAGAGTTATGGCCCTTTAATTAGTCAAAAATGCTAAAATTGCCCGTTTCCATTCAATTACTAGAGTACTCTTTATCAGAACTGAAGCAAACTTACAGAAATTGTGAATCTCTATCAAATCTAGGCCAAGTTCAATAACCAGCCAATTCAGCTATTATCTTTAGAGTTATGGCCCTTTAATTAGTCAATAATGCTATAATTGATTGTTTCTGCAACCTAACTTATACAATTTTTCTAGCGGTAAAGTAAAACTAATCTTTTTCTTTTGTTATTTTGATGAAGATACTAAAAAAGTTTGGAATGATGTATTGATATATTATTTAGTTGCTTTGTTTATCCTTCTTTGCATGCAAATGTGTTGTTTTATTTATGCTTGTTTACATTGTATAAATCCTGCATAACATTTTAACCGGATTTCGTCATCCTTGAACTAAGTTACAGAATAGCTAAAATGTTTGAAAAACATGGTTTTCAGGGAATTTCCACGTCTCTTGTGTTAATTTGTTGTTTTTGTACATGTAGGATTAACCTGAAATCTTCCTTCATGTTGGGGTCAAATAACCTATCATGTGTTTGTACACAGTAAAACCCCATTCATTCATTTATTCATTCATTCATTCATTCATTCATTCATTCATTCATTCATTCATACATACATCAATATTTAATGCAAAATACAATATTATGACAACATGTCTAATTTGAGGAAAGAACACAACATGTAAATTGTAAATTAATATATCATTTTTGAAGAAATATATTCAATCTTGACATCAATATTTTATGTAAAATACCATATCATTCATCTGTAACCCTTATACAACCAAGTCCCTTAATTTGTCAGAACTTCAATCACCCACTCTTAAGGATTTGTTTTGAGCAGAAATGATCCAAATTTTTATGCCCCCTCAAAAAAAGTTTTTGGTGGCATATAGTAATCGCAGCGTCCGTCTGTCTGTCCGTCCGTCCGTCCTTCCGTACACACAAATCGGTAGTTAAGTGTCTAAGGTTTGGGGTTAGTAATTTTTATGGACAGTTGAAAAGCAGTTGAAAAGTAATTACGTGGCTGTTTCTAGCCACTTAAAAACGGCTTTTATGTGGCTTTTTTTCTTTTACGTGGCTAAAATTTTCTAAAATTTAGCCACACAAGTATACGATTGACGCAAAGAAGTCACTTAAATACCCATTCGTGAGAACGTCCGTCCTTCTGTCCGGTATTTCGTTTCTGGCCTGTAACTTTGTCACGCATAGATGGATTTTGTTGATACTTGCAACAAATAATCAACAGAACATGACGACGTGTCGCGAAAAAGACCCACACCCATACCTCAAAGGTCAAGGTCACAATTTGAGTTTGTTTGACAACACTTTTAGTTTATGTGAGATTTCGTTTCTGGTCTGTAACTTTGTCATGCATAGATGAATTTTAATGATACTTGCTACAAATGATCAACATAACATCTTGACATGTTGGGGGGCATGTGACACTTAACAGTTACATTTCTTGTTTTTTGTAGTCATGGATGCAAAATGAAAAAAATCAATTTTCCCTATAATATTCCTATGTAAAATTCTAAGTCCCCTTACAGGGCCCCTATAAATTTTAGCCCCTAAATTCTTATCTGCAATCAAACCCCTACACATAGGGATGATCTATGGCAAATATGAACAAATCTGACATACCGGTTCTTAAGAAAACGATTTTTGTAATTCCTAATTTTCACCTTTTTAGGGCCCCTCCTGACCCCTTAAGACAGTGGATTTACAAATCTGAATCTCCTTCACAAAACAATGCTTCTGTGAAGTTATAGGTAAAATCATTTCCATTTTGAAAAAAAAAAAAATAAAAAAAATATTATAATGAAATGTGTCCCCTAATTGAACCGTCGGGGCGGGGTCATTTTTAACCCTAGGGACACTTTTTGGACAAATCTAACAAAACTTTTGTTGCTTATCATTACTACATAAACATTTTGAAAAAATCTGTTGGGCCATTCATGAGAAGAAGATTGTTTAAGTTTTGGACTATTTTTAGTAATGGTGGCCATCTTGAATTTCAAATTGAAAAAAAAAGATCTTCTGTATAGTCTCCTATGCAATAGAAATATCCATCTGAAGTTTAACCCTTTACTCCATAGATACACGTTTTCCCGCACCAATCTCAGAAGGCCTATGGAAACAGTGCAGGAGGTGTTCAGATTGCTCGTTACGAGCAATCTGAACTCTTTCTGCACTATTTTCCACTCTGTCAGTTAATATAATCATAATTCACCCAGTAATTCAAAAGCCTTCTATATTAGGTGTCCAAAGGCTTCTGTATTAGAGGTGTCCAAAGGCGTCTATATGAAGTAAAGGGTTAAATTTAATTGTCCTTGTGGTTTCAGAGAAAGTGCTGCTAACACACTTTGGAGACGACAGACGATGGACAACACGCCATCGCATAAGCACTTTTGGCCTTTGGCCAGTAGAGCTAAAAATTGAGATGGGGTGGGTACTGGATAGGTATCCCGTCCTGTGTTGAAAAAAAAATTTTTTTTTAGTGTTCATAAATGCATCGTCCGATACCCCCAGGTGTCAATTATGATACTCTCTACCATCATGATTCACAATGTATAAAATTGACAACCTTGGGTATCTGTAGATGCATTAATGGTGCATTTCAAGTATATGTTTCTATTCTTTATTAGAATAGTGTTGCCATATAGATATAGTAAAAAAGTGTTTTTTTTAATAGACAACTTGTCATATTTTTTATATTTCAAAGTTAATACAATTGAAAAGTTTGTATTTTTAATGTTTGGTTCTGTAATGAAGAATATTTTCATTAGGTATCTGTATATATCTTTAAATACAAACTTTATAAAAGTAAACATTAATTGTCAACATCCGGTGGACGACATCCCTGTTTATTCATATTTTGTCAACTTAAACAAATTCTTCAATTTATAACAAAAAAAAACATTTCTAGTGATTTATCCTATCTTTGTTGAAATAAGATGCTGAGAAAAGCCTTTATGCATGCATTGTAACATGCTATGAATAATAACCAATGATTAAAATTAGTTCAATTAATGAGACGAGATTCAGACTCTCCACGACTTTATTATATACTTTTAAATCAATTGATCTGAATTTACATGATGTAGGGCCTATTACAGCATATTACAGATTTTTTCTGTAATAATGTTAAACATTTCTGAATAGGAAGTCGATTTGAAATCAGTTATTGTATTTACAGGTTAAATTTTTCAAGCAGAAGGCCGTTAACATAACATTTGCTTCAGGGACTATTTTCATTGTTGATATCCGATATGCTTATTAGTATGGACACTTCTACATTGAAGCCTTCATTAAGCTCCATTAAATAGCAATCTTGCATCAACATCAAATATCAAAGGTATTATACAAGTTTGAATGTCATTATTTTATATTTCGTACATTGAAGAGTTACTTTCATCCAACATAATTATATAAAAAAAACTAATCTCTCATGAGTAGTTTGAAACCATGAGGTAGTAGTTTGAGGGTGCATATAAAATTATTACGTGAATATAAAATGAGCTACATTTATCAACTACCAACATCCTACAATACTGAAGACACAAAAAATCTGGCTCCTCAAAAATAACAGTTGTATTCATCAAGAACCATAACTCTGACATTAATTATCGAATTTGTCCAATTTAAAACCGTGTCCAAGATTTTATGGTTTAACACCTAAAGTGCAAGTTTGATGAAGATCAAATGAAACTGTGAGTGCTAGAGTGGACACAAGGTCAAACATTGCAAATTTTGCAATTCAAGGGCCATAACTTATTTGATTTGGTAAGTTCCAAGATATTTTGGTTATACACTCGGCAACTACTTCATAAGTTTAGTTAAGCTCAAATGAAAACTGCCAAGTGCTAGATTGAACATAACATAAAATACATGCATTTTTTGATGATTTAAGGGCCACAACTCACAATATTGAAGACAAAATGATTTCACGGGAAGTGAATATATTTCTTGTAAACTTATATTGTGTTATTGTCTCAAATAAGTCATGTTCTTTTAAAAATTTGAATCATTTCTGCTCATAACAAATCGCTAAGAGTGGGTGATTGAAGTTCTAACAAATTAAGGGGCTTGGTTGTATAAGGGTTCTGTACAAGGGATATAATATTTACAGATGAATAGTATAAGAATTTAAAGTATTTCTTTTTCATAGCAATTAAGTTTTTGTTCTGTATGGGTGTGGTGGGGGTATTTATCTATAAGTTTTAAGACGACCCCCCAAAGAGGGTATATATTGTGGAATTTCAAAAAGTGCTATGACCACTTAGAGTCAGTATAGCATCGTCAGGCCCTCTTGGGCCTCTTATTGTTTTGTGCATTTCGTAGAAAAACACAGGAATGCAGCTATGGTTTTTATTTGAATTAGAACCAGAATTGCTTCATGATTGGTCAATATGAGTATTTCCCCCTGTGGCGAGCTTATTACTATCAATCCATGGTTTGTGAGTTTGAATCCCAATCTGGTCATAGTCTCCGTGATGATTGATTTATGACATTACGTCTCATTGTCATTCTTCTTTAAACGCTGATTCAAGACGGAAAGTTATCAGTTTCTTGCTGAAATGGATATACTTAAGTACTGATTAACCTTCCAGGACCCCAGGAAAGGTAAACTGATCGTCTTTAGCCCTGGATGGCATAAAGATGACTAAATATTCAAACAAACAAACAAATGGCACCTCTCAGGATTATAAAATGTGAATTAATGAGAAATACACCACATTAGGTCAGATTTTTTTCAATTGTGGAATAAATTTAAAACTTTCAATTTTAAAAATGACCTTTGAATAGTATGTTTTATCATTCTGTAACAAATGATTTCTCTTTTTAGCTCATCTGAGCAGTGAGCAATGCTCAGGATGAGCGATTGTTATCGCTCTATGTCCGTCTTTAATTTTTTTCTTCAAATAACTTCTCTTCTGAAACTGCTTGACTGATTTACACTAAATTTTGTGACTAGCATTCTTATATAAATTTTTTCAAGTTTGATCAAATGATGACCCTGGGATCAATTTTGGCTTCGCCCCAGGGGCTTATCAGTATTTTTTTTTTACAAAATTTCAAAAACTTCCAAAAGTGCAAGGACTCTGGCTTTGGTATTTTGCATTAAGTATCACCTAATGAATTCCTATCAAGTTTGTTCAAGCCATGACTCTAGGGTCAAAATTGGGGACATGTCTCACAGATTTACATAGGGAAATTTACATTTAAAAATCTTCTTTTTGAGAACCATCCAATCAAATTTGTTCACATTAGGCATAAAGGATCCCTATTGACTAGGATCATCAAATTTGTTCCCAAAAAAGTGGATAAATTATGAAATTTCAAAAATCTTCTCAAAAACTGATGAGCCATTTATAATATTAGATTTAAACGTACCCTATAAATAGGAGTTTGAACTTTATTCAAATAAAGGAGCTAGAATATACTGGTGTCCAGTTAGGGGATTTTGAGTTTTGCAAAGGAATACTATGGAAAAACCAATAATTCTGTTCTTCTCACCTATTTTATGTATTATTTCAATGATCTTGCGGTTTTGAACATTGATTAGTCATAATAGTTGAGAATGGGTCCTTCAAAGGGACTTAATCATCTGTAAGGGGTCAGCCGGGGCTCAAAGAGAGATAAAATTGTGAATTTTCAAAAATCTTCTCAAGAACTATCCAGCAGAATTTGTAAATATTTAGTATAAATAATCCCTATGAGTAGGAGTTTTATTTTTGTTCAAATGAAGGGGCTAGAATATACTGGGGTCTTGTAAGGTTAATTTAATTTTTACATAGGAATACTATGGTAAAACAGTAAATTGTATTTGTAGGTTATTTTAGGATATATTTTAATCACCTTGACATCTAGAATATTGTTAATTCATAACAGCTGAGCCCAAGACTTTTAAAAGGTAGTTAATATCAATAAAGGGCCAGTAATAGCCCATAAACGGATAAAATGGTGAATACTGTATTCAAAAGGAACATTTTTAAGAACTGATATGCTGAATTGTTATTAATTGGTAAAAAATATCAAATAAAGGGGCTAGGGTCCATTTGAGCTCAGTAGGACGACTTCAGATGGTAGACTTGTTTAAAGAGAATTTTCTTTTTTTTAAATTTTATTTTTAGCAATAGTGGCCAAAAACCAGCAGGGCTTATGTGGTGGTTAATTGTCTGTCGTCCATTCATTAACCTTTTACTTTCTGACATGATAGCTACCCCATTTGTCGTTGAATCTTAACGAAACTTGTGCAGCATTTATATAACCACAAAATCTCAGATGAGTATTTGAACCAACTGATTTGACCACAAATGCCACAGGCCTTTAAGCACTTTTTAAGCAAAATACTGAAAAACATTTCCTCTAAAAGATCCCGAGGTATTTTACATGTACTTTTGCATAGTCCTCCCCTAAAAGGTTTGTTACACTAGGGTTAAATATGGGGCTGCCACAGTGATCACTGTTGTAAATACAGTTTACACATGAAGAACGCTAGTTCTGCTGTGAATCTGACTGATAACCCCTAGATTTGAAGTCGGACACTCTCGATGAGCTAACTGGGTGATTTTCAAGCACTATATATACCTTTAAAAAGAAAAAAAAAACACTGCTTTGAAAAATTGCAATTACAGTAGGTTTAAGAATAATTATTTGTCTTTTTCTCCTGGCTAACGATAAGCTCCACTATTTAATTTATAGAAAAAAAGTATGTTAAAACCACCATACCGCTTTAATTAATATAGACACATTAAAAAAACTCCCCAACGAAATATAATTCTTACAGGTCTTTTAGTTTTAGTTATTTTGTGAAAGGGATACAGTTTCATATAAAGTAGATAAATGTTCAATTTAATTAAATCATCTACTAATGACATTATAAAAAAGATTACTGGTATGAGAGGTTGAATAAATGGAGGACCCCTTTAGTGATTGAAATTGAATTTTGTTTTAAAAACTAGACTAGTTACAATAAAAGCAACAGATTGAGCTCACCAAGGGTTTCAAAAACCCATATTATACATAGAACGTCAGAGACCTGTTCAATTTTCAACTTACATATACATAATTTTATTACTAGTGAAGAACAAAACTGAATGGAAGAGATGTTGGCCTTTTATTGGACATCATTAGCAGAGGACAATAGTGAGTGACAAAGCATTAGTAATTACAAGCTCGGGTTTAAGTATTTTGTTCATTCTTTTAATCTTGAAAAATTAATTTTTATATAAAAAAATCATGATTGTGTAATAGTTATGACATTAATCAGTTATCATTTTGATGTAGCATATAACTTTGTTATTATAATGAACTCGAAGATAATTAAATTTCAATTCGTGGAAGTAGACAAATTGTAGTAAGTTTTTACTCAGTCCTATATTCCTGACAAAGCAAACGAACCATAACGGTTTTCTTAAATAATGACAGAATTATCAACCCTTTTGTACTTTATTTTTGCTTGTACGGGAGCGTATTTTCTTCAAAAAAAGGACCCAATGTGAATTGAAATGTATGTTTAATTGCAGGGAGAAAAATTCATAACCCAAACTCTTATATTGAATAAAGACAGAATTACCTACCTATTTTACTTGATTTCGACATTATGAGGTTGTTTGAGGTTTATCCATTGCTACTTCCGGTACATTTGTTGATCATGTGATGACAATATTTTATGCACAATGCTAAGGTCAGTAACTTAAAGATGACATTTAAACTCTTAAACAGTAATATACATCTGTATTGCATTGTGAGACAAGATTGAAGTGTGGAGTGGGGGTGCATATGCTTTTTCTTAAAAATATACCAATAATTAATACTGATGTCAGAAAAAAATGGTATTTAATATATGTGATCGACTAAATTTTGTAAACTTTTGTGAATTTTTTTAAGGAAAAATAAATTATAAATGTGAAGAAATTTTTACAACATAATTAAAATTTTACCTTAAGTTATAATTATTTTGTTTTTGTATATATATATGCATGTATGTAAACAAAATCTCTATAGAGATTTTTTACTCTTTTTTTGTTATTTTTCACATATTGGTACTCTTTACAATGCAATGAGTTTCAATTTTACATTTGTGTTTTTAGCTCATCTGAGCAAAGTTCAGGATGAGCTATTGTGATCACTTTATGTCAGTCATGATCCCTATCAGTACAGATTTCATGTTTGTTCATATGAAGGGGCTAGGATTTGCCCCCCCCCCCTACCCCAACTCCCCCCCCAAATTTTTTTTTGGGGGTGGCATATAGAAATCGCAGCGTCCGTCCGTCCTTCCGTCTGGTATTTCGTTTACGGACTGTATCTTTGTCATGCATAGATGGATTTTGTTGATACTTGTTACAAATGATCAACATAACATGACGATGTGTCGCGAGTAAGACCCAAACCCGTACCTCAAAGGTCAAGGTCACTATCTGAGTTTGTTTGACAACACTAGAGTTTGTGTGAGATTTCGTGTCCGGCCTGTAACTTTGTCATGCATAGATGGATTTGATAAATGCTTGCTACAAATGATCAACATAACATGATGACGTGTCGTGAGTAAGACCCACACCTGTACCTCAAAGGTCAAGGTCACAATTTGAGTTTGTTTAAAAACACTTTGAGTCTGTGAGATTTTGTGCCCAGTCTGTAACTTTGTTATCCTTAGATGGATTTTAATGATACTTGCTACAATTGATCAACATAACATGACGATGTGTTGCACTTAATACCCAAACTCATATTTCAAAGGTCAAGGTCTCAAATTAACTTTGTTTGACAACACTTTCAGTCATTTTGACATTTCTTGTCCGGTCTGTCATATATGGATAAATCTTAAAAACACTTGGCTCAGTTGATCAACATGATATAATTAAGTGTCGCATATAAGACCCAGAAACTTTCCTCAAAGGTCAAGGTCATACTTACAATTTGTTTGATATTGTGTGTCTGGTCTGTGACTTTGCCTTTAACTTGGCTCAATTTATCAAGATGGCATGACGATGTGTCATAAGTAAGACCTAGACCCATACCTCAAAGGTCAAGGTCACACTTTTCGTATGTATGACACTTTAAATCTGTTTGAGATTTCAAGTCTGTCCTTTAACTTTATCATACATGGATGGATTTCAAAAACACTTGGCTCAATGTATCAACAGCTGATCTGTAACTTTGTCTTACATTAAGGGATTTTAAAATAGCTTGACACAAGTGATCAGCATGTCATGATGATTTTTCAACACCATTTAACTGTTGAAATACACAGATCATTACATCAGATGTCAAGGTCAAGGTTACACAAAGGTCAAGGTCACACTTTATTTTAAAAAAACATGAAATTGCATGTCTAGTCTTAAACATCAGTCCATTACTCTTTATATTCATGGATATATTGCCACCTATTATAACATAATTATATTGTTATTTTTCAACGACCATTAGGGGGGAATGCAACACTTACCAATGACATTTCTTGTTTTACATATTAATTATATGGAAAAACAATCAAGTTATTTTAGGAATTATTTTAATCATCTTGAGATCTTGAGTATCATTTAGTCATAGCAGCTGACCCTGAAACTTTTAAAGGGTATTCAATATAAAAGGGATAAAATGGTGAATACTCAAAACTTGTTTTTTTCAAAAACTGTTAAAAACTGTTCGTATTAGGTAGAAATTATCCATATGAGCAAGGGTTTTAAGTTTGTTAAAATAAGGGGCCAGGGTCCATTGGAGCTCAGTAGGATGACTTAGAGTTTTACATGGAAATGCTTTGGGAAAACAGATAATACTAATTTTAGCACTACTGGTCAAAGTCCAGAAGGGCTTATGGGATGGCGAATTGTCTGTTATCTGTTAGCAACACTTTCTCTGAAACCACTTGGCCATTTAAACTCAAACTTAACATGGTTGTTTCTCTTGCATAAGAGACTATAAAGAAAATTTAGTTTTTTATATTTATAATTAAAAATGGCTGCCCTTACTAAAAATAGTATAAAACTTAAAAAAAAATCTTCTTCTCATGAACCACCACACAGATAGGGAATATATTTATGTAGAAATGATCACCAGCTATAGTTCTTTTAGATTTGCTCAAAGGGTGTCCCTAGGGTTTAAAATGACCCTGCCCCAAGGGCTCAATTAGGGTACGTGTGATTATAATACACATTAATAAAATAATCGTTAAAATTGAGCTGATTTTTGCCTATATTTTCACAGAAGCATTGTTTGGTCAAGGAGATTCAGATTTGTTAAAATGACTGGATTCCTCTGTCTGAAGGGGTCAGGAGGGGCCCTAAAAGAGTAAAAATCAAGGGTCTAGTGTATATAGGGGCCCCATAAGGGGACTTAAGAGTTTTACATAGGGATACTATGTGAAAAAGATTTATCAGTTTGAGTTCTGAAGCATCATTTAGTGATAGCAAATAGGATTTGGTTCAATAAGCAGGAATACATTTCTAAAAGGGACCAGGTGGGGTTACAAAAGGGTTAAAATTGAAAATTTTCAATAGTCTTCTTCTCAACAACCGGTTAGTCAAATTAGTACATATTTGATATAAATTATCGTTATGTGTAGGGGTTTGAAGTTTGTTTAAATCAAGGGCTAGTATTTATAGCGACCCTGTTAGGGGACTTTAATTTTACATAGGAATTTTATGGGAAATGGTAAATTCTCAATTTTTCACCCATTTGTGTAAAAATATTTTTCAGTTTGAGGTCTAAAGCATCATTTAGTCATAGAAAATAATATTTGATTCAATAAGCAGGATTAAATTTCCATCAGGGGTCAGGTGAGGTCACAAAAGGGTTAAAATTTCAAAATTTTCAAATATTTCTTCTCTACAACGGGCCAGTCAAATTAATTTATATTTATATAAATTACCCTTATGGGTAGGGGTTTGAAGTTTGTACAGATCAAGGGGCTAGAATGGATAGGAGCTTTGTATGGGGACTAAGGAATATTTTCATTTCTCCACCATTTGTGCAAAATAATATTGAATTTGAGATTTAAGGCATTAGCAAATTAACTTTTGTTAAATAAAAAGGATTGAATTTCCATGAGGAGCCTGGAGGGACCCCAAAAAGATTTTAAAAAATGTGAAATTTCAAAAATCTATTTCTGAAGAACTGTTTAGTTGAATTTGTTACATAAAACAACGATCACTATTTACCAGTAGAGTGTCCATGGGCTGTCTTGGGCCTCTTGTTCTCATATATAACTAAAATAAGTTCTTGATAGGCTTAGTCCATACACAATTGAAAGGAATTGACATGTGAAATCAGATGAGCGACTTTCTTTAAAACATGGTGAATTTTAAAGTTACGTTTGTGTTTTCCTTGTATATATTGATAATCTTTACTATGTGATGAATTTTAAAGCTACTTTTGTGTTTTCCTTGTAAATATATTGAAAATCTTTACAACCCAATGAATTTCAAATTTAAATTTGTGTTTTCCTTGTATATTATTGATAATCTTTACAACATAATGAATTTTAAAGTGACTTTTGTTGATAATCTTTACAACATAATGAATTTTAAAGTTACTTTTGTGCTTTCCTTGTATATTATTGATAATCTTTACAACATAATGAATTCTAAAGTTACTTTTGTGTTTTTCTTGTATATTATTGATAATCTTTATAACATAATGAATTTTAAAGTTACTTTTGTGCTTTCCTTGTATACATTGATCATTTTTACATGGTGAATTTCAAATTTACAAAACTTTTATGTTTCAGTGTATATTAATAACCATTGTGACGTAACAAATTTCATATTAATATTTGGGTTTTACTTGTATATAATAATATATTGATCATTTTTACAAAAAAAATAATCAAAATTTCGGTTTTGTTTTGATGTCCCTGATTTAATGGATTTGGGCTGCATATTTTAAGCTCACCTGAGCAAAGCTTAAGGTGGTCAAGCTAGTATTCTGATCGCCTGTACAAGGCTGTTGTGTGTCATCCATTGACCATCGTCTGTGCTTGAGCTTTTTGTTGTGTGCACTCTAGCACCAGCATTTTTCATAAGATCTTCACCAATCTTATATTGTAGTTATATAACTGTAAAATCTTGGAGAAGATCTAGATCTGGTCAAATTGGGTAATATGGCCCTTGAATCATTAAACAATTGCACTATTAGAACCTTGTATACACTCTAGCACCTGCATTTATCATTTGATTCTTTTCAAACTAACACAGTAGTTATATAACAAGCTCTTGAACTCGCCAAATTGGATAAATAATGCCGGAGTTATTGCCCTTAAATCATCATAAATTGTATTGTATGACCTTGTGTATACTCTAGTACCCGCCTTTTACTTTGATCCTCAACCAATTTAAACAGCAGTTATATAACCATAATGTCTCAAACAATTTATTGAACTGGCCAAATTGGGTAATGAATGTCTGAGTTATGGCCCTTGAATTTTTGAAATTTGTGTTATTTGGCGTTGTGTGCTCTCTTAACCCTCTACTTCATATAGACGCCTTTGGACACCTCTAATATAGACGCTTTTGGACACTTAATATAGAAGGCTTTTGAATTATTGGGTGAATAATGTTTATATTAACTGACAGAATGGAAAACAGTTCAGGAAGTGTTTAGATTGCTCGTTACAAGCAATCTGAACTCTTCCTGCACTGTTTTCAAAGGCCTTCTGTGATTGGTGCTGGAAAACGCGTATCTATGGAGTAAAGGGTTAAGCACCAGCAGTTTTCGTTTGATTTTGGCAAAACTTACACAGTAGTTATAAAACCATATTATCTCAGACAATTTAACTTGCCAAATTGAGAAATTGATATCTAAGTTATGGTTATTGAATCTTCAAGAAATGCGTTCAATGTGCACTCAAGCATCTTCTGTTTTCATTTGATTTTCACTAAACATGCACAGTAGTTCTATAACCATATTATCTTGGACAAGTTTTTGAACTTGTCAAATTTGATCATTAATGTTAGAGTAATATGGCCAATGAATTGTAAAATATGCGTTGTTTGAAGTTATGTGCCCTCTAACATCTGCAGTTTTAATGTGATATTTAGTTATATATTTATAATATTTAAACTGATCCAGTTTTAATGTCTGAAATATGGCCCTTGCATTAACAAAAACTCAGTTTTCAGGATGGATGCTTTTTAGAAAGCTCTAGGACAGGGCTGATTGTATATTGAAGCACAGTCTAACTGAAAATGCATACTTCTGTGTTAAAAAATTAGTTGGTTACTTGCTGTTTTGCAATACAGCTAATATAGGCACAGCCAATACAATATGCCGTATTGCTATGAAGCGTATTTGGTATAATACTATTAATTTATAGAAGATAACAATTATATTTATTTAAATCATGTAACACTGTATACAATTATGTGCTATGTAGACCAATATAGTCCGTGATAATTTAATATTAATATGTATCAGCTGATATGTATATATTTTTATCAATGTCTATATTAAACTCTTTTTTTCACAAATTTTCGGCTTTTGCCTTCTTCAGGAAAATCGCAGTCTTTTAAGGACTATGTCACATCCATTTTGTAAAGTTTAACTAAATAATGACGTCATTTCCTGTCTTTTTTCTTAAAATTGTTGTTTATAATAAAAGAAAGCATATTTTTTTTCAAATTCTTATTCAACAGAATGTATTTCATAAAAGAAACACAAAATTAATAACTGTCAAACTAGTTTTAAAACCTGTCTATTTCATGTTAAAAATGAGATATAAATTTTTTGCACCTGCTCTATCTTGGCGAAAAAAGGATAGAAAACCTGTTGACACAAACTGCTCAACTTCAATAAAAATAGCCTTCTATATCATCATGGTATACAAACACAAATATTTTCTGGGATATGTTAGTGTATCATCTGTTTTGATATTCTGGCTTCCTATATTTCAGTCCTTAAATATTGGAAATGGCAAACATAAAATCACTGTCATCTTGTTTTTAACTCAACTATTTGAGAATAGAAAGAACTATTCTACTCACTCGAGCATCAGCGTCACACCTTGGTTAAAGTTTTGCATGCAAGTCCCTATCTCAGTAACCATTGCATGTATTGACTTGAAACTTTACAAAAGACTTCCCAGTCATCAAACTTACTACAATAACTAAGTTAGATAACTCCTGTTTTAATATAATGCAAATTATTGCCCTTGTTTGACTTACAATTACTAAGTGAGATAACTCTTGCATGAATAGAATGCAAATTATTACCTTTGTTTGACTTAGAAATTCTGGTTTAATATTTGCAAGCAAGTACCATCAAGTCCATATCTCACTAACCACTAAGTGTAATTGATTGAAACTTCACTCAAGACTTCCCAGTCATCAATCTTACCACAATTACTAAGTGAGATAACTCTTGCATGAATAGAAAGCAAATTATTACCTATGTTTGACTTAGAAATTCTGGTTAAAGTTTTGCATGCAAGTCCCTATCTCAGTAACCATTGCATGTATTGACTTGAAACTTTACAAAAGACTTCCCAGTCATCAAACTTACTACAATAACAAAGTTAGATAACTCATGTTTTAATATAATGCAAATTATTGCCCTTGTTTGACTTACAATTACTAAGTGAGATAACTCTTGCATGAATAGAATGCAAATTATTACCTTTGTTTGACTTAGAAATTCTGGTTAAATATTTGCAAGCAAGTACCATCAAGTCCATATCTCACTAACCACTAAGTGTAATTGATTGAAACTTCACACAAGACTTCCCAGTCATCAATCTTACCACAATTACTAAGTGAGATAACTCTTGCATGAATAGAAAGCAAATTATTACCTTTGTTTGTCTTAGAAATTCTGGTTAAAGTTTTGCATGCAAGTACCATCAAGTCCATATCTCACTAACCACTAAGCGTAATTGATTGAAACTTCACAAAAGACTTCCCAGTCACCAATCCTACCACGATAACTAAGTGAGATAACTCTTACATGAATAGAATGCAAATTATTGCCCTTGTTTGACTTAGAAATTCTGGTGAAAGCTTTGCGTGCTAGTGCCATCAAGTCCATATCTAACTATCCACTGAGTGTAATTGATTGAAACTTCACACAAGACATCCCAGTCATCAATCCTACCACAATACCTAAGTGAGATAACTCTTGCATCAATAGAATGCAAATTATTGCCCTTGTTTGACTTAGAAATTTTGGTTAAAGTTTTGCATGCAAATACCATCAAGTCCATATTTCACTAACCACTAAGTGTAATTGATTGAAACTTCACACAAGACTTCACAGTCATCAATCCTACCACAATAAGTAAGTGAGATAATTCTTGCATGAATAGAATGCAAATTATTGCCTTTGTTTGACTTAGAAATTCTGGTTAAAGTTTCCCATATAACGAAAAGCACACTCGACCATCCATCTAAAAATAATTACGGAGCTGCTGATCCCCTGATACGGTTAATTCTGGTATTGTCCTGCATTAAAATAACAGGCTTAAATGTATTTTCAAGTAACCAGTGTCAGGTGTTGGTTCCACTAAACATCTCAAGCTGAGATTTCCCTTACTCAAATTTTTCAATTTCTCTAAATGATTACTTTAACTTATTACACATTTAATGACTACACATTGACAACAAATAAAATACACAATTACCAGTATCAATGCAAATACAGTTGTAGCATTTCAAAAATCTGATTTGAGGAAAAACTCAAGTCAAGATGTAAGAGTGAAACTGGGGCCAGAATCCTTTGAAGGAGTGGCTAGGTGAACTGACATTTTGTTAGCGCCACATGGCACAAAAATGATATTTACTATTCAAACTAACAGTGATCTAATAATATAATGATAAAATTAAACACAGTGTATCATTATTGTATAGCATTACCTATATCTTCATGTCATCCAACATTTGATCCACATGCTTTCGTTGTTTGTTTCTCTCATTGAATATCTTATTCCTGATTGATTTATACTTTAGTTCATCTGGCAGACTACCAAGCACATCAGGATTGGACTCTAGAAATGTTTTTATTTTTGCTCTTCCAGAAAACAAACATTAAGCCATTTTATATTATTTATTAAATAAATGAAAATAAATATACCACAATACCTTGTTCCAAATAGCACTCTGCATTTCTATTACACTAGTTATCGAAAGTTATGAGTAGTTGTGTGTCTAAGCTGGGAAAATAAAGTGTAGAAACTGGGATAGTAGGAAAGTGTGACCTTGACCTCTGAGGTAAGTTTCAGGGTCTTAACGCGACACTTCGTCATGTCATGTTTGTCAATTGATAAATTGAGCCAAGTGTTTTTGAAATCCATCCATGTATGATAACGTTACAGATCGGACTTCAAATCTCAAACAGACGTAAAGTGTTGTCAAACAAACTCAAAGTGTGACCTTAACATTTTAGGTACGGGTCTGGATTTTATGTTCGACACATTGTCATGTCATCTTGATCAACTCAGCCAAGTTAAAGACAAAGTTACAGACCAGACACCAAAAAGCAAACAAACTGAAAGTGTGACTTTGACCTCTGAAGAAAGGTTCTGTGTCTTACACGCAACATTTCATCATGTCATGTTGATCAACTGAGCCAAGTGTTTTTGAAATTTATCCATAAGTGACAAAGTTACAAACCGATACGAAATCTCAAACAGACTGAAAGTATAATCAAACAAAGTTTGACCATGACCTTTGAGGTACCGGTGTGGGTATTACTTGTCGTCATGTTATGTTGATAATTTGTATCAAGTATTAACAAAATCCATCTAGGCATGACAAAATTATACGCCGGACA
The DNA here is from genome assembly GCA_029582155.1 of Panopea generosa. Lineage (NCBI taxonomy): Eukaryota > Metazoa > Mollusca > Bivalvia > Adapedonta > Hiatellidae > Panopea > Panopea generosa. The sequence continues at coordinate 44,282,666 of CM055904.1, read as the reverse complement.
CGAAATACCAGACGGAAGGACAGACGGACACTGTGATTACTTTACGCCACCCCAAAAATTTGGGAGGGCATAAAAACATGTGTGCCTGTTCAGATATTTTGTTGTGCTCCCTCTGAACTGAAATCCTGGACCTTCCCCTGTGTAAAACGGACCAAATTGAAATCAATATAAAATCATGCTACTCATTTAATACATCATAAAAACTGTTGCACTTTTAAGTGAAAAATCTATTTCAGTCTAACCTAGGCCCGTAACCCAAGTTAGGAAATCCATTTTTAATATATTATTTTGACATGTTTAGATAGATATCCTTACAGCAAAACTGGGTCAGTGAGTATATATAGGCATATTGTATTGAAAAATATGTTTTTAGCCAATTTTTTATTTTTTAAAAATCCTGATAATTCATCCCATTGGTGCAATAAGGTACCAAGTGTATATGCAATTAGAAGGCACTTGATACCTGTTTGCACTAATGGGGTGATATATTTCCTTCAAGAAAGACCACCAACACATGGATTTTTTCAGATAATCAATATGCTATAAATAATAAAATGAAAACAACACGCTAAAATAATAGTGTTTTGCTACTGGATTTTGCATGTTACTAAGATCAACGAGATTTCCAAGTATGCGTATATACCTGGAAAAGAACCTTTATATCCCATTTGGTTTGAATCACTAACATATTCTTGAAAATAGTCTTCAACATTGTCACTGTCTCTCCTGTTCCATGATGTATATAACCTGTCTGTGAGAAATAAAACAATATGTAGAAGAAACAGTAGTAACAAGTATCGGGGAACATTGTAAACTCCACTATTCTAGCCTTGTCACATTATCTATCATCTTGTATATAACTACTGCAAAAGTTTGACAAAAATCAAACAAAAAACGTGGAGGCTTAGGTGCACACAACATTATACAATAAAGCAACATTATGCCATTTAAGGGCCACAAATTGTACATTAGTTACCCATTTGGTCAATTCAAAAACTTGTTCAAGCAGTTCATAAGACAAGAGAGCTTGACTACTCTAATCATTTGTCACATGCAGCGGCTGCTGAGATACATTACTTTAGCAATAATTTATTTATCAAACAAGGGCACTAATATGCAAATAAATCACGCAAATGGTATCCTATTTTAGTGACACAAATACAAAGCCTTACATAAAGTTTTAATTAAATGCAATGAGTGATTGTGTAGATACAGACTTGATGATACTTGCATGCAAAACTAGAGAAACTAGTTTAAAATGACTGGGAAATCTTGCAGGAAGTTTTAATCAAATACTAGTACATTATGTGGTTGGTTAGATATGGACTTGATGTTGCTTGCATGCAAAACTTTAACCATAGTTTCTAAGTCAAACAAGGGCCATAATTTGCATTAGACTCATGCTAGAACTACATAATTTATTTGTTCTGCTAAGACATATAGATCTGGCAAATATTTGGCAGTTTTCATCTGAAATATAAATGTTCCAATATAAGTGTCCCAATAACAAGAGCTGTTGGGAGGACTATAGTTGGTCATCATTACTACATAAACATTTTGAAAATCTGTTGGGCCATTCATGAGAAGAAGATTTTTTAAGTTGTGGACTATTTTTAGTAATGACGGCCATCTTGAATTTCAGATCGAAAAAAAAAAATCTTCTGTATAGTTTCCTATGCGATAGAAACACCCATGTGAAGTTTCAGTTTAATTGGCCTAGTGGTTTCAGAGAAAGTGCTGCTAACAGACGACAGACGACGGACGACAAACAACGCACCATCACATAAGCGCTAAAAATGATTGTTATTAAATGTGTTTATAGTATGGCTAAACAATTCCTGTAGAACCCTTAGTGACAGTTTTTAAAAAAGAGAGAAAATAAATAACTTAAATCAAAATGTGTTTTTCTTAGACAAGCGGACCAAACTTTTAACTTTTGTTTACATTTTTGTAATTCTGTTATGACTCGGTTGCTTTCCGACTGTACCTCCGCCAGTGTTCTGAAGTACACAAAGAATACTGCAGTGGTAGTGTGCGGATTAAGACCGTTAGATAAGGGGTTCATTTACAAGATTAGAAAAGTTATGGCTTCACTAATAGTATGTATGGTTATTGTGTTTTCTATTTTTTAAAAATATATTGATGTCTGCAATAAAACAGTATCGAACGTAATTCGCATTATTTTATTTCTACCCACTGAAAAACGATGGGTACGGAATACTAGTTTGATCTAGTAACTCTTGCTACCAAGGGTGATTTGTTTAGTACAGTTATTAAAAAAGTAATTTTACTTTTAATTTTATATGGACGTTTCGTCGCTTATGTGCATTAAATATGCTCGTGGGTTCCAGTTCATTTATACGCTGAGGGGAATAAAGGGGATATTCTTAAAAACTATCTAACCGCAAGCGAGTATTTGATTTTTAACCGCATCCCCTACAGTTCCCCATACTATGTTTCTCTCTGGAGTGAATTGATCATATATTACGGACCGACGCGTTTCCGAACAAGCTTCGCAACTCCTCGTTTTCTGCAGAAGGTGTTAATCGCAAAGAGACGAACATTAATTTGTAAACAAAACCCGTTCTTAATTATGTACTAATAATGTGCTTTATATTTATTTTCTTGTATTTTACGCTCAGTGATCAAATAAACATGTATTCTATCATCTTGAATAGTAAATTAAAACTAAAAACAACAGTTTCGGAAGTTTAATGAGCCTTCAACTTGGTGACTTTTTGTCATTTCCCGAACAAAATGCAAGTTGGTCTTAAGGCTTAGAATTCCTTTATTTATATTTTATATAATAAAACAGTTATTGACTTTTCAGCTGTGCAATACGATGTGCTATGCACCAGAAAAACATAAATGATTTTTTTCTGGTGCACAGCTGAAAAGCCCATAATTGTATAATAGTTCAAAGGCTCAATTCCCTATTCAAATGACACGTATAAACCAAATATTAACACGTTTGGGTCATCAGTTTTTAAGAAGTTATTTAAATGTAAATTTCTCTATGTTAAATTGACATGTCCCCGGGGTGGGGCCAATTTTGACTCTAGGGCAGATAATATGTACACTATACAAGATTACCGTATAGTATGTACACTATAAACGAATGACATATATAATGTACACTATACCTGAGTGCCATATAGTATGTACACTATACACGGATGACAGATAGTAAGTACAATATACACGATTGCCATATAGAATATAAATTATACATGAATGCTTAATATTATGTACAATATACACGAGTGGCAGATAGTATCTACACTGTACACAAGTGCCATACAGTATATACACTATACACGACTGGCAGATAGTATGTATACTAAACACGAGTACCATATAGGTAGAACACTATTAACGAGTGTCATATAGTATTTGCCCTATAAATGAGTGGCATATAGTACGTACACTATACACGATTGGCAAAAAGTTTGTACAGTATACACGGGTGCCATATAATATGTACACTATAAACGAGTGCCATTCAGTATGTACATTATACAAGATTGCCATATAGTATGTACAGTATACACGAGTGGCTTATAGTATGTACACTAAACACAAGTGTCATCAAGTACATAAACTATACACATTCAAGTGCCATATAGTGTGTACACTATACACGAGTAGCAGATAGCATGTACGGTATACACGAGTGGTAGATAGTCATTACACTATACACGAGTGCCATATAGAATGTACATTAAACACTAGTGGCAGATACATCTAGTATCTACTCTTTACATGAGTACCATATAGTATATACACTATACACTAGTGCCATATAGTATGTCCATTATACACGAGTGGCAGATAGTATCTACAATATACATAAATGCCATATAGTATATACACTATAAATGACTGGCAGATATTATGTACAATGCACACGAGTGCAATATAGTATGTACACTATACACGAGCGGCATAAAGTATGTGCAGTATACACGTGTGCCATATAGTATGTAAACTATACACGAGTGCCATATAGTATGTACACTATACACGAGTGCAATATAGTATGTACATTATACACGAGTATTAATAGTATGTACACTATACACGAGTGCCATATAGTATGTACACTATACACGGGTGGCAGATAGTATGTACACTATACACGACTGCCACATAGTATGAACATTATACATGGGCGCCATATAGTATGTACATTATACACGAATATCATATAGTGTGTTCACTCTACACGATTGCAATAAAGTATGTACACTACCAAAGTGTGCCATATAGTATTTACATTACACAAGAGTGCCATATAGTATGTATAGTATACACGAGTGCTATATAGTATGTACAGTTAATATGAATGCCATAAAGTATGTAACTATACGCGATGCAATATAGTATGTACACTATACACGAGTGACAGATTGTATGTACACTATACACGACTGCCATATAGTATGTAAACTATACACGAGTGAAAGATAGTAAGTACAATATACACGAGTGGCAGATAGTATATATAATATACACTAGTGCCATTTAGTATATACACTATTCACGAGTGGCATATAGTATGTACTATATACACGAGAGGCAGAATGAACGTACAGTATACACGAGTGCCATATAGTATGTACAATATACACATGAGACAGAAAGTACGTACAGTATACACGAGTGCCATATAGTTTCTACACTATATACGAGTGCCATATAGTATGTACACTATACACGAGTGCGATATAGTATGTACACTATACAAGAGTAGCAGATAGTATGTACAGTATACACGACTGCTATATGGTATGTACATTATACATGAGTGCCATATAGTATGTACATTATACACGAATACCATATAATGTGTACACTATACACGAGTGCCATCTATTCTGTACACTTTAAAAGAGTGCCATATAGTATGTACATTATACACGAGTGCCATATAGTATGTACAGTATACACGACTGCTATATAGTATGTACATTATACATGAGTGCCATATAGTATGTACATTATACACGAATACCATATAATGTGTACACTATACACGAGTGCCATCTAGTCTGTACACTTTAAAAGAGTGCCATATAGTATGTACATTATACACGAGTGCCATATAGTATGTACAGTATACACGAGTGTCATAAAGTAAATAAACATACACGATGCAATATAGTATGTAAACTATACACGAGTGACAGATAGTATGTACACTATACACGAGTGGCAGATAATATGTACATGTATAATTTACACGATTGTCATATAGTATGTAAACTATACATGAGTTGCAGATAGTTAATACATTATACACGGATGGCAGATAGTATGTACAGTATACACAAGTGCCATATAATATGTACTCTATATATGTGTGGCATATAGTATGTACACTATACACGAGTGACAGATAGTATGTACAGTATACACGAGGGGCATCAAGTATGTAAACTTTACACGATGCCATTTAGTAAGTACACTATACATGAGTGGCATATAGTATGTAAAATATACACGAGTGGCATACACTATGTACATTATACACATGTGGCATATAGTATGTATACTATACACGAGTGTCATATAGTATGTACACTATACACGTGTGTCATATAGTATGTACACTATACACGAGTGGCAGATGATATGTACATGTACACTATACACGAATGTCATATAGTATGTAAACTACAAACGAGTGGCATATAGTAAGTACACTATACGCGAGTGGCAAATTGTATGTAAACTATACTTGATTATCAGGACATGTTATCCTAATGCCGTATTTTACGTAGTGTATTGATGTTACATGGAGACACCACCATTATGAACCGATACCTTATTGAGCAACGTTGATCAGAACATGTTGAATTAATGCCGTATTTTACATGATATATTAATGTTACATGGAGACACCACCATCATGAACAGATACATTATTGAGCAGCATTTATCAGGACATGTTGGCATAATGCTGTATTTTACATAACATATTGATTATACATCGGGATATCATCATCATCAACCGATACAATATTGAGCAACATAATGCCTAATGCCATATTAAACATAATATATTGATGTTCGATGGAGACACCATCATCATCAACCGATACATAATTGAACAGCATTGATCAGGACATATTGACCTAATGTTATGTTGACATGATATATTGATGTTACATGGAGATATCATAATCATGAATCGATACATAATTAAACAACATTCATCAGGATATGTTGACTTAATACCGTATTTTACATTATATAATGATGTTACATGGAGACACCACCATAATGAACCGATACATTGTTGATCAACATTTATAAGGACATGTTGACATAATGCTGTACTTTATATAATATATTGATGTTACTTGGAAACGCCACCATCATGAAGCGATACATTAGTGAGCAACATTGGTCAGGACATGTTGACCTAATGCCGTATTTCACATAATTTATTGATGTTACATGGAGATACCACCATCATGAACCGATACATAAGTGAACAACATTAAACAGGACATGTTGACCTAATGCTGTATTTTACATAATATATTGATGTCACATGGAGAAACACCACAATGAGCTTATACATTATATAGCAACATAAATCAGGACATGTTGACCTTATGCTGTAGTTTACATAATATATTGATGTTACATGGAGAAACCATCATGAACCGATACACTATGAAGAACATTGATCAGGACATGTTGACCTTATGCCGTATTTTACATAATATATTGATGTTACATGGAGACACCAACATCATTAACCGATACATTATTGAGCAACATTGATCAGGACATTTTGATATAATGCTGTATTTTACATAACATATTGATTTTACATGGTGACACAACCATCAAGAATCGATACATTGTTGAGCAACATTGATCAAGACATGTTGACCTTATGCCGTATTTTACGTAGTATATTGATGTTACATGATGATACCATCATCAATCGATACATTATTGGGCAACATTGATCAGAACATATTTACCTAATGCTGTATTTTACATAATATATTAATGTCACATGGATACACCACCATCATGAACTGATACTTTATATAACAACATCAATCAGGACATGTTGGCCTAATGCTGTATTTTATATAATATATTGATGTTACATGGAGACACCATCATGAACTGATACATTATTGAACAACATTAAACAGGAAATGTTGATCTAATGCTGTATTTTACATAGTATATTGATGTAACATGGAAACACAATCACAAATCGATACATTATTGAGCAACATTGATCAGGACGTAATAACCTAATGCTGTTTTTACATAATATATTGATGTCACATGGAGACACCACCATGAACTGATACTTTATAAAGCAACATAAATCAGGACATATTGACCTTATGCTGTATTTTATATTATATATTTATGTTACATGGACACTTTCATGAACCGATACACTATGAAGAACATTGATCGGGACATGTTGGCCTAATGCCATATTTTACATAATATATTAATGTTACATTGAGACACCATCATCATTAACCGATACATAAGTGAACAACATTGATCAGGACATTTTGATCTAATGCTGTATTTTACATAATATATTGGTTTTACATGGTGACACAACCATCAAGAATCGATACATTATTGAGCAACATTGATCAGGATATGTTGACCTAATGCCGTATTTTACGTAGTATATTGATGTTACATGGAGACACCATCATGAACTGATACATTATTGAACAACATTAAACAGGAAATGTTGATCTAATGCTGTATTTTACATAGTATATTGATGTAACATGGAAACACAATCATAAATCGATACATTATTGAGCAACATTGATCAGGACATAATAACCTAATGTTGTTTTTTACATAATAAATTGATGTCACATGGAGACACCACCATGAACTGATACTTTATAAAGCAACATAAATCAGGACATATTGACCTTATGCTGTATTTTATATAATATATTAATGTTACATGGACACTTTCATGAACCAATACACTATGAAGAACATTGATTGGGACAAGTTGACCTAATGCCGTATTTTACATAATATATTGATGTAACATGGAGACACCATCATCATTAACCGATACATAAGTGAACAACATTGATCAGGACATTTTGATCTAATGCTGTATTTTACATAATATATTGATTTTACATGGTGACACAACCATCAAGAATCGATACATTATTGAGCAACATTGATCAGGATATGTTGACCTAATACCGTATTTTACGTAGTATATTGATGTTACATGGAGACACCATCATGAACCGATACATAATTGAGATACATTGATCAGGACATATTGACCTAATGCTGTATTTACATAATATATTGATGTCACATGGATACACCACCATAATGAACCAAAACATTATTGAACAAAATTGATCAGTTGACATAAGCCTGTATTTTACAGAATCTATTGATTTCAGATGGAGTCACCACCATCATGAACTGATACTTTATATAACAACATCAATCAGGACATGTTGACCTAATGCTGTATTTTACATAATATATTGATGTTACATGGTGACACCACCATCATGAACCGATTCATTATGAACAACATTAAATAGGACATGTTGCCCTAATGCTGTATTTCACATAGTATATTGATGTTACATGGACACACTATCATAAACCGATACATTATTAAGCAACACTGATCAGTATATATTGACTTAATGCTGTTTTTTACGTAACATATTGATGTCAATTGGAGACACCACCATCATGAACCAATGCATTATTGAACAAAATTGATCAGGACAAGGACATGTTGACCTAATGCTGTATTTTATATTATATATTGATGTCACATGGAGATACACCACCATGAACTGATACTTTATATAGCAAAATAAATCAGGACATGTTGACCTTAAACTGTATTTTACATAATATATTGAAATAACATGGAGATACCACCATCATGAACCGATACATTAGTGAGCAAGAATGATCAGGACATGTTGACCTAATGTCGTATTTTACATAATATATTGATGTTAAATGGAGACACCACTATCATTGACCGATATATTATTGAACAACATTAATCAGGACCTGTTGACCTAATGCTGTATTTTACATAATATAATGATGTTACATGTATACAAAACCATCATGAACAGATACATTATTGAACAACATTGATCAGAACATGTTGACCTCATGCTGTATTTTACATAATATATTGATGTTACATAGAAACACCACCATCATAAACCGATACATTATTGAGCAAAAATGATCAGGACATGTTGACCTCATGTCGTATTTTGCATAATATATTGATGTTACATGGGGACACCACTATCATCAACCGATATATTATTGAACAACATTAATCAGGACTTGTTGAGCTAATGCTGTACATTACATAATATATTGATGTTACATGTAGACAAAACCATCATGGACAAAAACATTATTGAGCAACATTGATCAGGACATGTTGGCCTAATGCTGTATTTTTCATAATATATGGATGTTACATAGAAACACCACCATTATTGACCGATATATTATTGAGCAAGTTTGATCAAGACATGTTGAACTAATGCGGTATTTTACATAATATATTGATGGTACATGGAGAAACCACTATCATGAACCGATACATTGTTGATCAACATCGATCAGGACATGTTGACCTAATGCTGTATTTATATAATATATTGATGTTACATGGAAACACCACCATCATGAAGCGATACATTATTGAGCAACATTGATCAGGACATGTTGACAACACTTTTCTTAGGCCATGTTGACTTAATATCGTATTTTACATAATTGATGTTACCTCGAGACACCACTATCACTATTATATTACATTTATAAGACATGTTGATCTAATTTCGACACCACCATCACATTTTAAATACTTTTATAAGGAATGTTTTCCTTATGTAGTATTTAACATAATATATTGATGTTACCTGGAGACACCACCATCACTATTAAAGTACTTTTATCAGGCATGTTGACCTAATGTCGTATTTTACATTATATTTTAGTGTTACCTGGAGATACAACCATCACTTATAAGGCATGTTGTCCTAATGTCGTATTGTTCATAATATGTTGATGTTTTCTGGAGACACCACCATCATTATTGCAACACCTTTCTCAGAACATGTTGACTTAATGTCGTATTACATAATGGATGTAACCTCGATACACTACAATCATTATTTTATTACATTTATAAGGCATGTTTATCTTATTTCGTATTTTACATAATGTATTGATGTTACCTGGAGAAACCACCATCACTATTGAATTACTTTTATAAGGCGTGTTGACCTAATGTCGTTATTTACATCATATATTGATATTCCCTGGATACACCATCATCGTTATGACAACTTTTCTCAGGCAACTTTGACTTAAAATTATACTTTACACAATATATTGATGTTACATCGAGACACCACCATCATTATTTTTCATCAGGCATGTTGAACTAATGTCGTTATTTACATAATATATTGATGTTACCCGGAGACTCCACCATCAATTTTGCAATACTTTTATCAGTTAATTTGGCCTTAATTGCGTATTTTACATAATATATTGATGTAACCTGGAAACAACACCATCATTTTTGCAACACTTTTCTAAGGCCATGTTTACTTAATATCGTTTTTACATAATATATTGACGTTACCTGGATACACCACCTTAACTATTGTAACACATTTCTCAAGCCATGCTGACTTAATGTCGTATGTTACATAATATATTGATCTTACATGAAGACACCACCACCACTATTGAATCACTTTTCTGAGGCCATGTTTACCTAATGACGTGTTTACACACTATATTGATGTTATATGGAGATAACAATATCATGATTGCATCACATTTATCAGGAGATGTTGACCTAATGCCGTATTTTACTTACTATATTGATGACAAATCGGGACAACTCCATCATTATTGAATCACATTTATTAGGACATGCTGTCCTAATGCCATATTTTACATACTATATTTATGTTCCCTGGAGACACCACCATCATTATGGAATTACATTTCTCAGACAGTGGGTTCCTGTTGTGTTATTTTACATATTATATTGATGTTACATTGAGACAACACCACCATTATTGAATCACATCGATCAGGACATGTTGTCCTAATGCTGTATTTTACATACAATATTGGAGTTACATTGTAGCAATTTTTGACGATATATTGTTTATTCCCCAAAATATCAATATTTGTAAAATACATCATAATGACAAAACGTCTGATTGAGGCACTTACACAATATCAAGTTTTCAGACAATAGTGTCTTTTCCCCAAATATCAATAATTGTCTGTAAAATACGACGTTAGGACAAAATGTCTGATTGACGCACTAACACACTATCAAGTATTCGGAAATACTGTCTATTCCCAAAATATCAATATTTTTATGAAAATACAGCATAAGGGAGACATGTCTTATTGAGGCACCAACACACTACCAAGTTTTCAGCAAATATTGTTTTTTTCCAAAATATCATTATTTGTCTGTAAAATACAGCACCACGACCAAATGCCTCATTCAAAGACGTTTCTGCGGGTTGTTACTGCGCATCGCTACGCACATAATTCCTTTCTGTTACTTTCAGTTACGGGGTCTAATGTCGCCGTTTGGTTAATTAAAAGTCGAGTCGCATTAGGATATTTACAAAGCGAAGTATTTTCATTTCGAGATGTCACAAATGTAAATTTTGTCAAGGAAGCGATCGAATAGCACAGAAGAGTCTATTGTTTTTCGTTCTAAACCACCAGAAGTGCTTGTACATAACGAAGTCGAAGAAACAACTACGAACATATAATCAATACTCGTAGTGGTAACATTTCGGATAACTCATTTTTCGGATATGGATCATTTGTGAATTTGTTCCAAAGCGCTGAATACATAATGAATGTACCTGGAACAATATTATTCATACCGGGATGGAGACAAGGAAGAATAAATCTTGAATTTTGACATTTAGCTGACCTGATGCATGTAAAAGTTTGGTATTGAAGGACACTATGGAATACACTTATATGGGTCAACGTTATACATAAACTGTATATGTGGAAGTATAAGAACAGTGGAAACAAACAATACACATCGATTAAACAGGAAAAGTCCAATATCATTTGACATAAACACAAAGCAATTGAGTATAAGGTTAGTTGATGCTTTACCATAACTCACTGATCAATATTAATGTATCACATAAAATGATAACTTACTTTATGATTTCTAGAGATGAACAACTATAAAAAGTGATTCATTGATTGAATATTTACATCATTTTCATGCCATCGAGGGCTAACAGACGATCACCTAACCACTGTTTCCGGGATTTAACTAGTATTTGAGCACACCCCATCTCCGCAAGTAACTGATAGCTTTCCCACTTGGAACAGCGGTGAGAGACGATTGATATGGATACATAATGCTGTATATCTATCATCCTGGAGAGTGTTGCCAGGCGGGGATTCGAACAGTATTCTAACATTGAGTAAATGTTAAAAATAAATTTATTCACCGTCATGTTCTGTGTTTCCTGTTACACAGAAATTTTTTACATGAATTATGAAAATAAGAAACTATTCAACACATTTCAGGAATGCTAAACAGAGGCTCAGGTTACAGATGGATTGAGATGTCGGTGCTTTAAATACCTGTAGTGGTTTCATTAACTATGAAGAGACAATCAATATCGTGACATAGACAACGTGTACAGAAACACTAAATGAAAGAGTGACAATCATCAAAAGGGGCCAATGGTAATTATTAATGTAATTTAACCGTTTCAGCTTATTTATACTATGGATTAAAACAAAATAATCATGAGCACAACAGATGATCTGAGGGGGATCAAACCTGTGACTACTTGTTTGGCACACCAAATATCCGTGCAAAATACTGACAACTTTCCCACATGAATCAGTGATTAAAGATGAATGAACATGAGACACAATGTTGGAATTTGAATATATTTAAATCATCACAGAGACTGGCCAAGTGGGGATTTGAGCTTGCAACCCCTTGACTGCTTGTTACATAACATAACAGTTTCATTCAGTAAAAAATGTCCACATACATGTATGCAAGTTTATAACCATAAGATTTTGTTCAATGGTTTGAACATAGATATCATAACAGGAATTGCTGCTCAGTTATAGCCCTTGAGTTGTCAAACTATACCCGTATATTGTGCTGTTTTATTAAAATACATTGTCGTTTTTTTTAGCCAGACCAATGAGCTCAGTCGGTAGAGCACGATACTTCTAGCTCAGGGTTGAGAGTTTGATACCTGAGGCTGGCTAACTTACAGTGCTAACTGTCATTCAGACGGGACTTTAAACTGAGGACTTTTATGATGGTGCTATACACCAAGCAAAAGAATCAGGTAAAACATATGATTAGGTTTCTATGATATTTGTTTCCTGCACAATCCCCCACAAACTTAAAAAGTCTAAACTGTTCACTCTTCTGGGTGCATCAAACAAATGGGAAACTGGTGATGATGTAAATTAAGCTTACATACAAACAAACATTGTCATTTATTTCTTTATCTCATATAAGCTTCCTTTAATTTTCAGTGATGAAGTCAGTCAAGTAGTACACCAGGACCAGGCCAATTTATTACAATATGCGTTGCCAGAAGAATGGATTGTGACAGTAAATCAGATACTGGGACCATGTTAACAAAAAGTATTCGAAAAACATATGATGTTTTTCCAGAAGACTAGGAAATGCACATATTATGAAATATTAAGAACAATCACTACCACTTCACCAGGCAGTGTTCTAAAATTTTTATGACAATTCAAAGATTAAAGTTGGAGGTAGCCCAGTACAGGAATAAAAATTTCAAGTTAATGTAATAATAATGGATGACAGTGCGACTACTATAGCCAAGATAAATACCAGAAAAAGTGACTTGAATGGACTCATAGATAAAAATCTGAAGATATTATGTTGAGTAGCAGGTCACTTGTGATCCAACCTTGATTGACAGTACATGGTTTTGTCACTAGGCCTCTAACATTTCAAACTTTTACAACTATTGATGTTCATCAATTATCCAGTATATATGAAATGTATAAAAGCAATTTAACAGTAATTACATTATAAATTACAAATATTATAATTGCTATTTAGTGCATCATTTAGAAAAATGAAAGTTACTTCTGCAATGAAACTTCATTTATAAAAATTTACAATAGATACTTTTTACAATTTTGACAATTTTAGGCCATTTTATGAAAAGGGAAGTTAACATTTAAACTGTAGCTTGGTAACAGGCAAGGTGACATGTTTTCTTTTATTTTATTTCATGATATTTTTGTTGTTGTGCTTCTTTGTAGAAAGAATGAAACAATTCTCCACGAAGTACAATTTTTTTTATTGAATTGGTGTGAAAATGCATCGACTGCGGCCATTTTATGAAAAGGGGTGGTAACACTTAGCACTGTAAATTTGTAACAAGCATTGTGACCTGTATTTTTTATTTTATTTTCTGACATAGTTTGTTATAATGCCTCTTTGTAGAAAGAATGAAACAATTCTCCGCATTAGAATTTTTTTTATTATTGAATTAGTGTCAAAATGCATTATTTACGGCCATTTTATGAAAAAGGAGGTAACATTTAGCTCTGTAACTTAGTAACAAGCATGGGGACATCTATATTTTGTTTTATTTTCTGATATAGTTTGGTTTAGTGCCTCTTTGTAGAAAGAATGAAACAATTCTCCGCGTTACAACTTTTTTTATTATTGAATTAGTGTAAAAATGCATCGTTTGCGGCCATTTTATGAAAAAGGGAGGTAACATTTAGCAATGTAACTTAGTAACAAGTAAGAAAACATATGTTTTTTATTTTATTTTCTGATATAGTTTGTTATAGTGCCTTTTTGTAGAAAGAATGAAACAATTCTCTGCATTAGAACTTTTTTTATTATTGAATTAGTGTCAAAATGCATCGTTTACGGCCA
Organism: Panopea generosa; assembly: GCA_029582155.1. NCBI lineage: Eukaryota > Metazoa > Mollusca > Bivalvia > Adapedonta > Hiatellidae > Panopea > Panopea generosa. The sequence continues at coordinate 44,267,641 of CM055904.1, read as the reverse complement.
TTTTATGAAAAGGGAGGTAACATTAAGCACTGTAACTTAGTAACAAGCTTGGGGACATTATTTTTTATTTTATTTTCTGATATAGTTTGTTATGGTGCCTCTTTGTAGAAAGAATGAATCAATTCTCCGCGTTAGAACTTTTTTTATTTTTAAATTAGTGTAAAAATACATCGTTAACCGCCAATTCTATAATCGTAGAAATTTATGAAAATTACTGTATGAAATGTGAAACTCAAAAGAGCATCATGACTTTTTTTGTTTTTGATATTTTATCTTTTGTTACATGAGTGACAACAATATTTTGTTGAAATATATCACTTTGTTAGTAAATTAAACAAGATTTATAACTTACACCAATTTGCTGTTTTTTCTTTAAAAAATGTAAAACGGTGTAGTTTAAAAATAATCATAGCAAAAAAAAAAACAAGCATGGGGACCTATATTTTTTTTAGTGTTTTAAACTTGTCTTACTTCAAAGTACTTGTGTGCAAAATTTGAAAGAAATCTCCGCGCTAGAACTTACTCGAAGAAACGTCTTTAAGCACTAACTAAATATCAAATTATCAGGAATTATTTTCTGTTCACAAAAGATCAATATTTGTTCATAAGATACAGCATTAGGACGAAATGTCTGATTGAGACACTAACACAATATAAAGTTTTAAGGAAAATTTCTGTTCCAAAAATATCAATATTTGTGTGTAAAATACAGCGTTAGTACAAAATGTCTGATTGAGGCGCAACACATATTAAGTTTTCAGTTTATATTTCTATCCCCAAAATATCAATATTTGTCTATAAAAAACAGCATTGGGACGAAAAGTTTGATCGAGGCACTATCACACTATTAAGTATTTTGAGAATATTGTTTATTCCCAAAATATCAATATTTATCTGAAAGTACAGCATTAGGGAGAGATGTATTATTGATGCATTAACACTATATCAAGTTTTCAAGAAATATGTTCTGTTCCGAAATTATCAATATTTGTGTGTAAAAAACAGCGTTAGGACGAAATGTCTGATTGAGGCACTAACACATATCAAGTTTTCAGGAAATATTTATATCGCCAAAATATCAATATCTGTCTATAAAATACAGCATAAGGGCGAAAAGTTTGATTGAGGTACTATCACACTATCAAGTATTTTGAAAATATTGTTTATTCCCAAAATATCAATATTTATCTGAAAGTACAGCATTAGGGAGACATTTCTTATTGAGACATTAACACAATATCAAGTTTTCAGGAAAAAGTGTCGGTTCCGAAAATAACAATATTCATCTGTAAAATACAGCATCAGGACGAAAAGTTTGATCGAGGCACTATCACACTATCAAGTATTTGGAAATACTGTCTATTCCGAAAAAAATCAACATTTATATGAAAATACTGCATTAGGGAGACATGTCTTATTGAGGCAGTGACACTATATCAACTTTTCAGGGAATAGTGTCTATTCGTCAAATATCAATATTTGTCTGTGAAAAACAGCATTAGAACGAAATATCTTATTGAGGCCTTAAAACAATAATAAGTTTTTAGGAAAATATTGTCTATTCCCAAATAATCAATATCTGTCTGTAAAATACAGCATCAGGATGAAATATCTGATTGGGTTTCTAACACAATATGAAATTTTCACAAAATATGTCTATTTCCAAAATATCAATATTTGTCTGTAAAATACAGCATTGGGACAAAATGTCCCATTGAGGCACTTACACAATATTAAATTTTCAGGAAATATTATCTACTCCCAAAATATCAATATTTGTCTGTAAAACACAGCGTCTTATTGAAGCACTTACACACTATCAAGTTTTCAGAAAATTTTGTCAATAATCACAATAACAGTATTTATCTGAAAATACAGCATAAGGGAGAAATGTATTTTTGAGGCACTAACACACTTTCAAGTTTACAGGAAATATTGTGTATTCTCAAAACATCAATATGTGTGTATGAAAAACAGTATAAGGACGAAATATCTTATTGAGGCACTAACACAATATAAAGTTTGCAGGAAATGTTGTCTGTTCCTAAAATAACAGTATTTGTCTGTAGAATACATGATTAGGGCGAAATGTCTAACTGAGGGACAAATACTCTATCAAGTTTTCAAGAAATATTTCAATTCCCAAATTATCAATATAATTATACAAAATGTATCTGAAAGTACAGCATTAGGACACCATGTCATATTGGTGAACAATATGAAATTTACAGGAAATATTATCTATTCCCAAAATATCATTATTTGTCTGAAAAAAAAAACAGCATTACGGCGACATGTCTGATTTAAACACTTATAAGCACACAATATCAGGTTTTTCAGGATACATTGTCTTTCCCCAAAATATCAATATTTCTGTAAACTACATCATTAGGTCGATATAAGACACTAACACAATATGGCGTTTTTAGGAAATATTGTCTATTCACTGAATATCAAAATTTATTTGTAAAATACAGCATAATGACGACATGTCTGTTATGAGGCACTGACATAGAATCAAGTTTTTAGGAAATATTATTTATTCCCAAAATATCAAAAATTATCTGTAAAATACAGCATGAGGACAATGTGTCGTCTTGATGTATTAAGATATTATCATGTTTTTTTTTAATATTATCTATTCTAAGTGTATCAATATTTACTTGTAAATTCAGCATAAGAACGTGTCTTATTTAGAAACTTACAGACTATTAAGTTTTCAGTTAATATTGTTCATTGCAAAAATATCAATATTTATCTATAAATAATAAATATAAATATATTATCTACAGTTTCAGGACATGTCTTATATGAGGCACTAACACACTATGATGTTTTCATGAAATATTATCTATTATCAAAATATCAATATGTATCTGAAAATACAGCATTGGGACGAAATGTCTGATTGAGGCACTAACACAATATTAGGTTTTCAGGGAAGATACTCTATACCAAAATATCTTTATTTGTCTAAAAAAAAAAGTACAGCATTAGAACGACAAATATTATTGAAGCATTGACACACTATCAAGTTTTCAGTAAATTTTGTCTATTGCCGAAATATCAATACTTTTCTGAAAATACAGCTTTAGGAAGATATTTCATACTGAGGCACTATTCGAACACAATGTCAAGATTTCCGGAAATATTGTCTATTCCCAAAAAATCAATTTTAACCTGTCAAAAACAGCATGATGACGACAATTCTTAAAGAAGCACTGATACACTTTCCAGTTGTTAAGAAATATTGTCTATTCCCAATATATAAATATTTTTCAGTAAAATACAGCATTAGGACATCATGTCTGATATAAGGCACTAATACAATACCAACGTTTCGTGAAATATTGTTTATTCCCAAAATACCGATATTTATCAGCAAATTACAGCATTAGGACGACAGGTGCTATTGAGGCACGAACACACTATCAAGTTTTCAGGAATATTGTCTATTCCCAAAATGTCAATATGTATTTGTAAAATAAAGCATTAGGACGACATGTCTCATGGAGGCACTAACACTATTAAGAATCTAGGAATTATTTTATTCTCTCAATATCAATATTTAAATGAAAATACAACATAAGGATGACATATCTTACTGAGGCACTAACACATTACAAAGATTTTAGGAAATATTGTCTATTCCCTAAATAACAATATTTATCTGTAAAATACAACATAAGTACGATAAACTTTATATGAGGCGCTAACACAATATCTAGTTTTCAGAGAATATTGTCTATTCCCAAAATATAAATATTCATCTGAAAAATACAGCATAAGAACAACATGTCTGATTGAAGCACTAACACACTATGAAGAATTCAGGAAATATTTTCTATTACAAAAATATCAAAATTTATCAGCATTTGAACTACAGGTGTAATTTATGCACAAACACACTATTAAATTCTCAGGAAATATTGTCTATTCCCTAAATATTAATATGTATCTGTAAACATCAGCATTAGGTCGACTTCTATTATTGCGGTACTAAAACTATCAGCTGAAAGGAAATATTGTTTATTCCAAAAATATTGATTATCTGTAAAATGTACCATAAAAACTAAATGTCTTATATGAGGTACTAACACACTATGAAGAATTCAGGAAATATTGACTTTTTCCAATTGTCAATATTAATAAATAAAATACAGCTTTAGGACATGTATTATATGAGACACTAACACACTATGACGTTTTCAGGAAATATTTCTTTGATCAAAATTATCAATATTTATCTGTAAAATACAGCATTAAGACATCTTGTCTTCTTGAGGCACTAATGTTTTATCTATTATTCAGGAAATAGTGTAAACTCCGAAAATATCAATATTTATAAAAAAACACAGAATTAGGACCACTTGTCTTATTGAAGCACTAATACACCATCAAGTTTACAGGAAATATTTATATTCCCAAAATTTCATCTGTAAGATACAGCATTAGGACGACATGTCTGATTGAGACACTAACACAATATCAAGGTTTCATGAAATATTGTCTATTCCCCAAACATCAATATTAATCTGTAAAATACAGCATTGGGGCGACATGTGTTATTTAGGCACGAACACACTATCAAGTTCTCATGAAATATTGTTTATTCCCCAAACATCAATATTAATCTGTAAAATACAGCATTAGGGCGACATATGTTATTTAGACACGAACACACTATCAAGTTCTCATATAATATTGTCTATTCCTTAAATATCAATATTTATCTGTAAAATATAGCATTAGGGCCACATGTGTTATTTAGGCACGAACACACTATCAAGTTCTCATGAAATATTGTCTATTCCCTAAATATCAATATTTATCTGTAAAATTCAGCATTAGGGCGACATGTGTTATTGAGGCACGAACACACTATCAAGTTCTCATGAAATAGTGTCTATTCCCTAAATATCAATATTTATCTGTAAAATACAGCATTAGGGTGACATGTGTTATTTAGGCACGAACACACTATCAAGTTCTCATGAAATATTGTCTACTCCCTAAATATCAATATGTATCTGTAAAATACAGCATTAGGGCGACATCTAGTGTTGCAGAACTTAAACACCAGAAGCTTTAAGGAAATAGTGTTTATCAAAGAATATTAATATTTATCTGTAAAATACAGCATTGGTACGACATCTCTTCTTGAGGCACTTACATATTATCTATATTTCAGGAAAAAATGTCTACTCCAAAAATATCAATATTTATCTGAAAACACAGCATAAGAACGATATGTCTTATTGAAGCACTAACACACACTGTCAGCTTTACAAGAAATATTGTCTATTCCAAAACTATCAAAATATAACTGAAAAACACCATTAGGGCACCATGTCTGATTGAGGCACTGCAAAGCTATCTAGTTTTCATGAAATATTATCTATTAACCATTATCAATATCAATCTGTAAAATAAAGCATGAGGATCATATGTCTTATCGAGGCACTAAAACACTATCAAGTTCTCATGAAATATTGTCTATTCCTTAAATATCAATATGTATCTGTACAATAGAGCATTAGGACGATAAGTATTATATCAGACGCTAACAAATAATCAAATTTTTAGGAAATATCGTTTTCCCTAAATATCAATATTTATCTGTAAAATACTACATTAGGACGAAATGTCTTACTGAGGCACTGACACACTTATAAATTTTCAGGAAATATTGTCTATTCCCAATCAATATTTATCTGTAAAGTATAGCATTAGGACGACAGTCCATTACAAGGCACTAAGACACCATAAAGTGTTCAGGAAATAGTGTCTATTCCCTAAATATCAATATTTATCTGTAAACTATTAAATTTTCAGGAGATATTGTCTATTACAAAAATCTCAATATTTATCGGTAAAATATAGCATGAGGGTGACAAATCTTATATCAGACGCTAACAAACTATCACATTTTTAGGAACTATTGTCTATTTCCTAAATACCAATATTTATCTGTGAAATACAGCATAAGTACGAAATGTCTTACTAAGGCACTGACACACTAATAAATATTCAGGAAATAATGTCTATTCCCAAAATATCAACATGTATCTGTACAATACAGCATTAAAACAACATTCCTAGAATATCAATATTTATGTGTGAAATATAGCATAAGTACAGCATGTCTTGAGGCACTAACAAACTATCAGCTTTTCAGGAAATAGTGTCTATTCCCAAAGTATAAATATTTATAATTATAACCCAGCTTAAAGACATGTCTTATTGTTGCACTAACACACTATCAAGGTTTCAGTAAATATTGTCTATCCATAAAAAATCAATATTTATCTGTAAAATACAGCATTAGACGACATGTTAGAAGAATAAATTGAGGCACTAACACAGAATCAGAAAAGAAAATTAAAGATCATTGTTTTGTGGTTGTAGGCAGTAGAGTGGACAGCAAAGTAAGATTTGTGGTTGTAGGCAGTACAGTGTACAGCAAAGTAAGGTTGATGGTTATAGGCAGTACAGTGGACAGCAAAGTAAGAATTGTGGTTATAGGCAGTATAGTGGACTGCAAAGTAAGATTGTGATTTTAGGCAGTGCAGTGAACAGCAAATTAGGATTGTGGTTGTATGCAGTACAGTTGACAGCAAAGTTAGAATGTGGTTGTATGCAGTGCAGTGGGCAGCAAAGTTAGGATTGTGGTTGTAGGAAGTAGAGTAGACAACAAAGTTAGGAATGTGGTTGTGGGCAGTACAATGGACAGAAAAGTTAGGATTGTGGTTGTATGCAGTACAGTGGGCAACAAAGTTAAAAGTGTGATTTTAGGCAGTGCAGTGGGCAGCAAAGTTAGGATTGTGATCGAGGCAGTACAGTGGATAGCAAAATTAGGAATGTGGTTATAGGCACTACAGTGGACAGCAAAGTTATGTTTGTAGTTGTATGCAGTACAGTTGGCAGCAAAGTTAGGATTGTGCTTGTATGCAGTACAATGGACAGCTGAGTAAGGTTTGTGGTTGAAGGCGGTAAGTGGACAGCAGTTTAGGATTGGACAGCAAAGTTAGGATTGTGGTTGTAGGCATTACAGTGGACAGTAAAGTTAGGATTGTGGTTGTAGACAGTACAGTGGTCAGCAAAGTTAAATTGTGGTTGTAGGCAGTACTGTGGGCAGCAAAGTTAGGAGTGTGATTGTAGGCAGTACAGTGGGCAGCAAAGTTAGGATTGTTGTTGTAGGCAGAACAGTGGACAACAGAGTTAGGTTTGTGGTTGAGGCAGTACAGTGGACAGCAACGTCATGATTGTGATTGAGGCAGTACAGTTACAAGGCAACGTTAGGATTGTGGTTGTATGCAGTACAGTTGGCAGCAAAGTTAGGAGTGTGATTGTTGGCAGTACAGTATACAGCAACGTTAGGATTGTTGCTGTAGGCAGTACAATGGAAAGTAGAATTATGTTTGTGGTTGAAGGCAGTACAGTTGACAGCAAAGTTAGGATTGTGGTTGTATACAGTACAGTTGGCAGCAAAGTTAGGAGTGTGATTGTTGGCAGTACAGTAGACAGCAACGTTAGGATTGTTGCTGTAGGCAGTACAATGGAAAGTAGAATTATGTTTGTGGTTGAAGGCAGTACAGTTGACAGCAAAGTTATGATTGTGGTTGTAGGCAGTACAGTGGACAGCAAAGTTAGATTGTGGTTGTATGCAGTCCAGTGGACAGCAAAGTTAGGATTGTGGTTGTAGGCAGTAGAGTAGACAGCAGAGTTAGGATTGTTGTTGTAGGCAGTACAGTTGACAACAATGTTAGGAATGTGGTTGTGGGCAGTACAATGGACAGAAAAGTTAGGATTGTGGTTGTATGCAGTACAGTGGGCAACAAAGTTAAAAGTGTGATTTTAGGCAGTGCAGTGGGCAGCAAAGTTAGGATTGTGATCGAGGCAGTACAGTGGATAGCAAAATTAGGAATGTGGTTATAGGCACTACAGTGGACAGCAAAGTTATGTTTGTAGTTGTATGCAGTACAGTTGGCAGCAAAGTTAGGATTGTGCTTGTATGCAGTACAATGGACAGCTGAGTAAGGTTTGTGGTTGAAGGCGGTAAGTGGACAGCAGTTTAGGATTGGACAGCAAAGTTAGGATTGTGGTTGTAGGCATTACAGTGGACAGTAAAGTTAGGATTGTGGTTGTAGACAGTACAGTGGTCAGCAAAGTTAAATTGTGGTTGTAGGCAGTACTGTGGGCAGCAAAGTTAGGAGTGTGATTGTAGGCAGTACAGTGGGCAGCAAAGTTAGGATTGTTGTTGTAGGCAGAACAGTGGACAACAGAGTTAGGTTTGTGGTTGAGGCAGTACAGTGGACAGCAACGTCATGATTGTGATTGAGGCAGTACAGTTACAAGGCAACGTTAGGATTGTGGTTGTATGCAGTACAGTTGGCAGCAAAGTTAGGAGTGTGATTGTTGGCAGTACAGTAGACAGCAACGTTAGGATTGTTGCTGTAGGCAGTACAATGGAAAGTAGAATTATGTTTGTGGTTGAAGGCAGTACAGTTGACAGCAAAGTTAGGATTGTGGTTGTATACAGTACAGTTGGCAGCAAAGTTAGGAGTGTGATTGTTGGCAGTACAGTAGACAGCAACGTTAGGATTGTTGCTGTAGGCAGTACAATGGAAAGTAGAATTATGTTTGTGGTTGAAGGCAGTACAGTTGACAGCAAAGTTATGATTGTGGTTGTAGGCAGTACAGTGGACAGCAAAGTTAGATTGTGGTTGTATGCAGTCCAGTGGACAGCAAAGTTAGGATTGTGGTTGTAGGCAGTAGAGTAGACAGCAGAGTTAGGATTGTTGTTGTAGGCAGTACAGTTGACAACAATGTTAGGATTGTTGTTGTAGGCAGTACAGTGGATAGCAAAGTCAGGTTTCTGGTTATAGGCAATACAGTGGACAGCCAAGTTATGTTTGTGGTTGTAGGCAGTGAAGTGGACAGAAAGTTAGCTTTGTGGTTGTAGGCAGTGGAGTGGACAGCAAAGTTATATTTGTGGTTGTATGCAGTACAGTGGACATCAACATTAGGATTGTGGTTGTATGTAGTACAGATGGCAGCAAAGTTAGGAATGTGACTGCTGGCAGTACTGTGGACAGCAGAGTTAAGTTTGTGGTTTTAGGCAGTACAGTTGACAACAAAGTTAGAATTGTGGTTGTATGCAGTACAGTGGACACCAAAGTTAGGATTGTTGTTGTAAGCTGTACAGTGGACAGCAAAGTTAGGATTGTGTTTGTAGGCAGTACAGTGGACAGCTGAGTAAGGTTTGTGGTTGAAGGCGGTAAGTGGACAGCAATTTAGGATTGGACAGCAAAGTTAGGATTGTGGTTGTAGGCAGTACAGTGGACAGTAAAGTAAGGATTGTGGTTGTAGGCAGAACAGTGGACAGCAGAGTTAGGATTGTTGTTGTAAGCAGTACATTGGACAGCAAAGTTAGGATTGTGGTTGTAGGCAGTACAGTGGACAGCAGAGTTAGGATTGTTGTTGTAGGCAGTACAGTGGACAGCAAAGTTAGGATTGTTGTTGTAAGCAGTACAGTGGACAGCAAAGTTAGGATTGTGGTTGTATGCAGTACAGTGGACACCAAAGTTAGGATTGTTGCTGTAAGCAGTACAGTGGACAGAAAAGTTAGGATTGTGGTTGTAGGCAGTACAGTGGACTGCAAAGTAGGGATTGTGGTTGGTGTCAGTACAGTGGACAGCAAAGTTAGGATTGTGGTTGTATGCAGTACAGTGGACAGCAGAGTAAAGTTTTTGGTTGAAGGCAGTACAGTGGACAGCAACGTTAGGATTGTGGTTGTAGGCAGTACAGTGGACAGCAGAGTAATGTTTGTGGTTGTATGCAGTACAGTGGACAACAAAGTTAGGATTGTGGTTGTAGGCAGTACGGTGGACAGCAAAGTTAGAATTGTGGTTATAGGCAGTACAGTAAACAACAAAGTTAGGATTGTGGTTGTGGGCAGAACAGTGGACAGCAAAGTTAGGATTCTGTTTGTAAGTAGATAACAAATTCAGGTTTATGGTTATAGGCAATAGAGTGGATAGCAAAGTTAGGGTTGTGGTTGTAGGCAGTACAGTGAACAGCAAAGTCACGTAGTAGGTCGGACTTATATAATATTAAACTATGATATAATTCTAGTGAAATATAATACATTATCAAACAAGAAACTGATTTTTTACATATAGAGGGAAAAATCATTTCAATATAATTGTCCATATGTCCAATAGACAAACATTATATTACATGGGATGCAGTCCAGCAACAGTACTAAGTAAAGTGTTTTCTTTATTTAGGGTAAAACATGAAAAAACACTGATACATATAAATGTCAAGTTATTTTGGAAATAACTCCATGTAAGAGAAAGTTACAGACCAGACACAAAATCTCAAACAGACTAAAAATGTGACATTTGAGATACAATTCAGGGTTTGAGCCAAGGTATTTTGTCATGTCATGATGCTCAATTGAGCCATGTGTTTTTGAAAACAAAGTTACAGATCAGACAAAAACTATCAAATAGACTCAAAGTATTGTTAAACAAACTTCATGTATGACGTTGACATTTCCATTAGATGTCTGAGTCCTATGCCCGACACGTTGTCATGTCATGTTGATCAACTGAGACATGTGTTTTTGAAATCATCCATGTATGGCAAATTTACAGAATGCACATGAAATCGCAAATGTTGTCAAACAAACTAAAAGTGTGACCGGGAAGTTTGCAGCAAAATTCTAGATACATTTGCATATTCATTTGTTGACTTTTTAATCTGTATGTTAATCAATTGTTTTTGTAAATGTGTGAATCTGAAATCTTCCTTCCTGTTGGTGTCATATTACTTACTTTGTGTTTGAATGGGGTAAAACCTTAATTTAGATCATAACTTTTAAGCCATCTCTTTTCTAAATTTGCCTCCACCAGGACTTGGACCTGGATTACCTACTCAAAGAGTAGATGTGTTAGCCAGTTACACCACAGAGGTAAAAGAAATTTGTACAGAGAGAATGGACTTAAAACGACTTTGTGAAAAATATGTTGGTATATGTGTTGTCATTAACATACCAATGTAATAAATTGGTATTGTAAAATTTAATGTTTATGATTAGACATTAATCTTTCATCAACCTTTTCGTTTTAGGATTAAACTCTGTTGTGTCATCAGCAAATTTTTAATATCCCATATAAAAGGTAAAAGTCCACTAACTGAGCCCAAGCAATATATTGCATAGCTTCTTCTTTTGAACAAACTTGAAACTATTGTTGTATGGTGTTCAGCACGGCTATAAAAATATTTCAGTCATGTCACAACAGTGTGCACTTGAGAGACAGTATTCTAAACACCTCAGACATAAAGTATACCCCACACAGTGATAAAGTACTATCATGTGGCCGACAGGCCTAGAACTACCCTCTAAATGCTGAACACCAAGCAAAAAAGCTTCCAGAGCAACTTTTCAAGTATTTTGTATGATTTGACCAGAAATCGAACAGACAACCTTCCGCATGTGAGACAGATTCTCTACCACAAGACCACAGCTACAGTTTATAACAAAAATGGTGAAAAGTCAAATCAACGATGGTGAAATATTGAAACTAAAATGATGAAAAGTCGAAACAACAATGGTGGAATTTCAGAACTATGATGGTGAAAAGGCGAAACAACGATGGTGAAATGTCAGAACTATGATGGTGATAAGGCAAAACAACTATGGTGAAATGTCAGAACTATGATTGGGAATAGGCGAAACAACGATGGTGAAATGTCAGAACTATGATGGTGAAAAGGCGAAACAACTATGGTGAAATGTCAAAACTATGATGGTGAAAAGGCGAAACAACGATGGTAAAATGTCAGAACTATGATGTGAAAAGGCGAAACAACGATGGTGAAATGTCAGAACTATGATGGTGAAAATGCGAAACAACGATGGTGAAATGTCAGAACTATGATGGTGAAAAGGCGAAACAACGATGGTGAAATGTCAGAACTATGATGGTGAAAAGGCGAAACAACGATGGTGAAATGTCAGAACTATGATGGTGAAAAGTCGAAACAACGATGGTAAAAGGTCAGAACTATGATGGTGAAAAGGCGAAACAACGATGGTGAAATGTCATAACTATGATGTTGAAAAGGCGAAACAACGATGGTGAAATGTCAGAACTATGATGGTGAAAAGGCGAAACAACGATGTTGAAATGTTGGAACTTTTATGGTAAAAAGGCGAAACAACTATGGTGAAATGTCAGAACTATGATGGTGAAAATGCGAAACAAAGTCGAAACAACGATGGTGAAATGTTACAACTATGATGGTGAAAATGCGAAACAACGATGGTGAAATGTCAGAACTATGATGGTTAAAAGGCAAACAACAACGGTGAAATGTCAGAATTATGATGGTGAAAAGGCGAAACAACGATGGTGAAATGTCATAACTATGATGGTGAAAAGGCGAAACAACGATGGTGAAATGTCAGAACTATGATGGTGATAAGGCGAAACAACTATGGTGAAATGTCAGAACTATGATTGGGAATAGGCGAAACAACGATGGTGAAATGTCAGAACTATGATGGTGAAAAGGCGAAACAACTATGGTGAAATGTCAAAACTATGATGGTGAAAAGGCGAAACAACGATGGTAAAATGTCAGAACTATGATGGTGAAAAGGCGAAACAACGATGGTGAAATGTCAGAACTATGATGGTGAAAATGCGAAACAACGATGGTGAAATGTCATAACTATGATGGTGAAAAGGCGAAACAACGATGGTGAAATGTCAGAACTATGATGGTCAAAAGGCGAAACAACGATGGTGAAATGTCAGAACTATGATCGTGAAAAGGCGAAACAACGATGGTAAAAGGTCAGAACTATGATGGTGAAAAGGCGAAACAACGATGGTGAAATGTCATAACTATGATGTTGAAAAGGCGAAACAACGATGGTGAAATGTCAGAACTATGATGGTGAAAAGGCGAAACAACGATGTTGAAATGTTGGAACTTTTATGGTAAAAAGGCGAAACAACTATGGTGAAATGTCAGAACTATGATGGTGAAAATGCGAAACAAAGTCGAAACAACGATGGTGAAATGTTACAACTATGATGGTGAAAATGCAAAACAACGATGGTGAAATGTCAGAACTATGATGGTTAAAAGGCAAACAACAACGGTGAAATGTCAGAATTATGATGGTGAAAAGGCGAAACAACGATGGTGAAATGTCATAACTATGATGGTGAAAAGGCGAAACAGCGATGGTGAAATGTCAGAACTATGATGGTGAAAAGGCGAAACAACTATTGTGAAATGTCAGAACTATGATAGTGAAAATGCGAAACAACGATGGTGAAATGTCAGAACTATGATGGTGAAAATGCGAAAACAACTATGGTGAAATGTCAGAACTATGATAGTGAAAAGGCGAAACAACGATGGTGAAATGTCAGAATTATGATGGTGAAAAGGCGAAACAACGATGGTGAAATGTCAAAACTATGATGGTGAAAAGGCGAAACAACGATGGTGAAATGTCAGAACTATGATGGTGAAAAGGCGAAACAACGATGGTGAAACGTCAGAACTATGATGGTGAAAAGGCAAAACAACTATGGTGAAATGTCAGAACTATGATGGTGAAAAGGCGAAACAACGATGGTAAAAGGTCAGAACTATGATGGTGAAAAGTCGAAACAACGATGGTGAAATGTCAGAACTATGATGGTGAAAAGGCGAAACAACAATGGTGAAATGTCAGAACTATGATGGTGAAAAGGCGAAACAACGATGGTGAAATGTCAGAACTATGATGGTGAAAAGTCGAAACAACGATGGTGAAATGTCAGAACTATGATGGTGAAAACGCGAAACAAAGTCGAAACAACGATGGTGAAATGTTAGAACTATGATGGTGAAAAGGCGAAACAACGATGGTGAAATGTCATAACTACGATGGTGAAAAGGCAAACAACAATGGTGAAATGTCAGAACTATGATGGTGAAAAGGCGAAACAACGATGGTGAAATGTCATAACTATAGTGGTGAAAAGGCGAAACAACGATGGTGAAATGTCAGAACTATGATGGTGAAAAGGCGAAACAGCAATGGTGAAATGTCAGAACTATGATGGTGAAAAGGCGAAACAACGATGGTGAAATGTCATAACTATGATGGTGAAAAGGCGAAACAACAATGGTGAAATGTCAGAACTATGATGGTGAAAAGGCGAAACAACTATGGTGAAATGTCAGAACTATGATGGTGAAAAGGCGAAACAACGATGGTTAAATGTCAGAACTATGATGGTGAAAATGCGAAAACAACTATGGCGAAATGTCAGAACTATGATGGTGAAAAGGCGAAACAACGATGGTGAAATGTCAGAACTATGATGGTGAAAAGGCGAAACAACGATGGTGAAATGTCAAAACTATGATGGTGAAAAGGCGAAACAACGATGGTGAAATGTAAGAACTATGATGGTGAAAAGGCGAAACAACGATGGTGAAACGTCAGAACTATGATGGTGAAAAGGCGAAACAACGATGGTGAAATGTCAGAACTATGATGGTGAAAAGGCCAAACAACGATGGTAAAAGGTCAGAACTATGATGGTGAAAAGTCGAAACAACGATGGTGAAATGTCAGAACTATGATGGTGAAAAGGCGAAACAACGACGGTGAAATGTCAGAACTATGATGGTGAAAAGGCGAAACAACAATGGTGAAATGTCAGAACTATGATGGTGAAAAGGCGAAACAACGATGGTGAAATGTCAGAACTATGATGGTGAAAAGGCGAAACAAAGTCAAAACAACGATGGTGAAGTGTTAGAACTATGATGGTGAAAAGGCGAAACAACGATGGTGAAATGTCAGAACTATGATGGTGAAAAGGCGAAACAACGATGGTGAAATGTCAGAACTATGATGGTGAAAAGGCGAAACAACGATGGTAAAATGTCAAAACTATGATGGTGATCAGTCGAAACTACGATGGTGAAATGTTAGAACTATGATGGTGAAAAGGCGAAACAACGATGGTGAAATGTCAGAACTATGATGGTGAAAAGGCGAAACAACGATTGTGAAATGTCAGAACTATGATGGTGAAAAGGCAAACAACAATGGTGAAATGTTAGAACTATGATGGTGAAAAGGCCAAATAACGATGGTGAAATGTCATAGCTATGATGGTGAAAAGGCGAAACAACGATGGTGAAATGTCAGAACTATGATGGTGAAATGGCGAAACAACGATGGTGAAATGTCAGAACTATGATGGTGAAAAGTCGAAACAACGATGATGAAAAGTCAGAACTATGATGGTGAAAAGGCGAAACAACGATGGTGAAATGTCTTAACTATGATGGTGAAAAGGCGAAACAACGATGGTGAAATGTCAGAACTATGATGGTGAAAATGCGAAACAACGATGTTGAAATGTCAGAACTATGATGGTGAAAAGGCGAAACAACGATGGTGAAATGTCTAAACAATGATGGTAAAAAGGCGAAACAATAATGGTAAAAAGTCGAAATGATCGTTGTTTCAACTTTTTACCATCATATTTACCTTGAATTTATTTCGTTTTTACTTAATTTAATAAATACATCTTGATGGCTTATCTGGTCACCATAAGTTTAAGAAAAGAAATTGTTTGAAGTAAAAGTTGACAGATAATGACAGAAACATATTGATCACAAAGCTAACCTGTGAGCTTACAACAAGTATTTTGTAACTGACACAATAAAAGAGTGATAATTCGTTAATAAATCATTAAACCAAAACACAAATGTACATCTCCACTTTGTAGCATACACACCAGCAAGTTTCATGAATTTCCAATAAAACTAGCGCTGGAAGGATTTGGTAATGGACAGAATAAAAGGGCCATAACTCTGTGTACTAGATGTCAACTGGCTACAAAGTTGATCCCATCGTGAACTTATGATCGTTGTCACTCTGGAGTATCATGCCACAGACACATGGTATGAAACCCCACCCAGTAATATTGTAATGACACCCGGATGACCAGACCTAAAACTATCCTCTCACTGCTAAGCACCAAGCGATGAAGCTTCTAGTACAATTGTTCAAGTCTTTCGTATAATCTGACCATTGATCAAACCCACAACCTTTCGCATGTGAGACATATGCTTTACCCCTAAGTCACCGCCGCAGTTAAAAACTAGAGTAAAACTCCTATAATAAGACCACTTCTGGGTTCAGACAAAAGTGGTCTTAATAATGGTGGGGTATTATTATTGAATTTAAGTGTAACTATATGCTTGGAAAGAACATTATTGTTTGTATTTTTGATATAATAATTATTAACCCAGTTATCTTACAGTGTGTACTTTGTTATTTTCTCTTTACAAATATCATCATATCTGTAAATTGAACTTTTGGTTTATCATTGCCCTTTTCAAAAACAGTAAATAATTTTCTGCGTTTCAGTAATTAACTGTATGTTCAATCATTTGAAAACAAAAGTATATCTAAAAACGATTAAGCATTTTTTATCAACATCAATAAGTGATCATTGTTTAATAACAAACTCAGATTGAAAGAATTATTGAAATTCCAAATGTGTTTCTTACTTTAAGAGCTTATAATTCTGATAACTACAGAGGTCCAGGGTAGAGCGTCTGCTTCGTATGTGAAAGGTTGTCATACCAACAATTTGAAAAATAATACTTATAATAATGAAATACTTAATAACAGAAGCTTCCTCTTCCTCCCTAGGTGCTAAGCATTCAGAAGATAGTTCTAAGTCTGGTCGGCCCAGTGTCAGCATAATGCGACTGGGTGGGGTATCATACCATCTGTCTGCAACATGTTACTCCATTGTGATAGCACTTAGAATACTGTCTCAAGTAGACACTGTATAACTGAGAAATTATTGATCGCACGCAGTCCTAAACACCATACAACAAAAAATTCTGATATATACCTTCTATCTTAGCAGTAATCAAGGTATGTTTAGGAATACATCATAGTTTTCAATATCTATTGTAAATGTGTGTATATTAAATCTAATAATAATAAGTTTTTATAGTTTCAACCAAGTAAATCAGTGTTCAGTTTGATTACACATTTAATTTGTTTGCAAATGTGTAATAACAGAAGTCAACTGGACAACATGGTCACTTTTGATGTTTGCTAACAGAGTAAACACCTCTCAAAACTGTTAGCTTGTGTTTAATCATGTGACTAAATGAGAAATGGAGGGACAGTGCCGAAAAGTTTGATTTCCGTTTTCACACGTTTTCATCTAAATGACTTGAAACCCGACTATAAACTTTAGAACAATCATATAGAACTATAGCTGGTTATCATTACTACATAAATATTTTTAAAATCTGTTAGACGGTTCATGAGAAGAAGATTTTTTTTAAGTTTTGCACTATTTTTAGTAATGTCTGCCATATTGAACTTTAGATCAAACTACAGTATAGTCTCCTATGCAATAGAAACATCTATGTGAAGTTTCTGTTTAATTGGCCTTGTGGTTTCAGAGAAAGTGCTGCTAATGGACGACAGACGATGTACAACATACAAAGACAACGCACCATTGCATTTATATAAGCCCTTCTGGCCTTTGGCCAGTAGAGCTAAAAATTGTGGCAAATTCAATTATTTTATTTAGTATATTGCTTGATTAGGTAAATTGTGATAGTAACATGTTAACAATTTAATTTCAAACACACAAAAAAGCCTGTTTTCTTTATTATATTTCAAGGAATTATGTAGATAAGGAAAGCAACTGATTGAGATGTTATAAACAGTCGGGTATTCACGCAAAATCTCACATCTCTTTTTCAAATATCCTAACTTCCATTTATTTCAAAATACAAGTCAAAATTCTTTCTTTGCACAATGGAATTTTCTTTCAAATGATACCATTCCCAGCAAATTGTGTTTAGCTTAAACAGTATTTTATTCACATAAGTACATTTATTTAGCATACATTTAACAATAAAGCATAAAGTCATACATTTAACAAATTATGTGGAAAGGATACAGAAAAAAGCTTTAGAAGCTAGTGTAAATCTGCTTCCATAAGTTACTTGTATTTCATATAGACTTTATCATATTGTTCCGTAGCAATTTCAATTAAGTCAAATGTGCAAAAATTGATAAATGAAATAATGGTTTATTCAGAATATTCCAAATAAAAAAAGAGTATTGGTTGACTCGAGAAGGAAAGAGAGACTTTACTGATTTTATCTTCTTTTATCAGTTCATTCCGATACGGGGGATAGGTGTTTTGCAAGTTTATGTTTATAAATTCAATTCATTAAGTATTAATTGTTTCTTACTATCTAAGATCAAATAGAGACGTGTCTTGTAATTATGTAAGTAAATGTAGCATCAAATATGATAAGTCATTATCTATTTAACTGTTTATTATAATTTTGAACTGCCATGAAAATCGAGTCAGTTAGTGTAAGATTGTCATTACCACACAGAAGATCATTCAAGGAAGGATCATGTGGGAAAGTTAATTTTATTTTAGTCATCATTCTTTGTCTATAATGGTGAAACAGTCTGCACCTGAATAAATAATGATACGAGTCCTCAATTTCACCACAAAGACAATTTGGACTTGCAACTATGTTTTCATTAAATAAATGTTGATTCAGATTACTGCAGTTAGTACAGAGTAGTGTATGATATATTTGGGCAGTTTGGTTCCCTGTTTAACAGTGATTTGGTACTTTTGGGTTTTAAAATTGTTGAAGTATTTATGATAACAAATTTTGTATACTTAATATCAAGGAAAATACTTGAAAATTTACTTCAAACTGCACTGTTTTAAAACATTATAAAACATCTAAGGTTATAAACACCTTACATTTTATCTGATAGAAATCAGTTGCCTGTGAAATTTGAATGATTAAATTGCCAAATTATTATTTCTTCGCAAGCTATTTTTTTAACATTTAGAAGAGAGATACAAGTTTCTTATCCTTCTAGAATGCCTATAATGTCAGAAACAAACTGCGAGAAATTCAGTTCTTTGATTTAGGCTCAAACATTCCTACACATTTATCGTCAACACAAAACAAAAGAATATTATGGTAGGTTTAACTTTTGTATATGGCCGGATGGACCTTTATTGTGACCAGCTTGGGCAATATTGAGGCCATTTTGACTGTAATTCCTTTAGTTTAGTCCCTGGTCTCCCGCAATCATCTTTTCAGCAATATGAATAATTGATTGCAGGAAAGTAAAATTGATAAGATACAAAGTGGTGTTATATCTTATGCAGACTATAAACAAAAGTTTGTACCTTGTAACTTTGCACTTTTACTTTCCCTCTATCAATTATTCACATTGTGTAAACAGCCATATATTTGTGTGATTAATGTTGCACATGATTATCAGATTATTATGTCACACTAGTCGGAAGGTGGCACACTCTCCCCGATGTCTTGACTCGCATGGGTACTGGGAGTAAAACTGTTTTAATACATGTTATGTTTTAGTTTTACTTTGTGTGCCTCTCTGTATATCCACACCACCCCCACACTTTATGCTACATTTCACAATGCATGATTTGATGATGTGATGATGTTCTGATTCATAATTCAGTGGAGTTTTGCTTTTAAAAACATTATTTTATTTATGTGGTGTTTTTTTTTAAATAATAAAATCTATTAAGCCCTAGTTGGCTTTATTATCCCTGTCAAAGTTAATGTTATCTGTACACCAGTCTGGTGGTTAATAAATGATAACATGTTAAATCTAAGATGATGCCAGAATTGATCTAGTTTGTTTTAACCCTTTACTCCATGGATACGCGTTTTCCCACAACAATCACAGAAGGCCTTTGAAAACAGTGCAGGAAGAGTTCAGATTGCTCGTGATGAGCAATCTGAAAACTTCCTGCACTGTTTTTCACTCTGTCAGTTAATAGAAACATAATTCACCCAAATAATTCAAAAGCTTTCTATATTAGAGGTTTCCAAAGGCGTCTATATTAGAGGCGTCCAGAGGCGTCTATATGAAGTAAAGGGTTAAAGCGAATTACTATTTCTGACATGACTACATGTTCTGGTAATAAATTCCAGTTATTTATATCAAGTTGGGTGAAGGAATTTTGCCTTATCAAACTGTTGGCTCTTGGTTTCACCAGTTTAAATGAATGACCCTAATTTGCTGGGTTGTAGCAAGTGTAAATAGTTCAGTGTAATCAGTATCGTCAATTTAGTGTAGTATTTTTGAAAACTTGCATTAAATCTCCTCCTTTTTTTATATTCCAGGCCTGAGTGAGCAAGTTCAGTCAGTCTAATCTTTGTTTATAATCTAAACCACGGGACCCTGGTGTGATCCAGGTAACTCAACGCTGGATATTTTCAAAAATACGCAAGATGTCCTCTTCAGTGTTGGATACTAGAATGAGATAATGCTACCATAGTTAAAGTGAGGCCTAACCAGTGCTTTATATAATGTGACAACGAGATCCTTATGCATAGAAGTGAAATTTCTTTTAATAAGTCCATCAATACTATTTGATTTGTAAACAACACAGTTTACATCTTAGTCCTGGGACCAGCTTTATTTCTGGTCTATATAAACGACCTCCCGGAGTACATCAACCACAGTACAGTCCTTCTTTTCGCAGATGACACACTGTTGTATCTATCCATACACGAGATGATCTTCAAAATCTTGAAAGATGGAAAGTCGACTAGCAGATGTCGTTTCACCCTGACAAGTGCGAGGTGATCCATATCACCACTAAAAGATCTATTCTACACTGTAACAGAGCTATTCTCTTCATGGTCATACACTCTCATCAGTGCCTCTGATGAGGTATCTTGGTGTTAGCATTAGCCACAACTTAAAGTGGAATAAAAACATAAACTCTGTCTCCTCTAAGGCCAATCAGACTCTAGGTTTTCTAAAACGCAACATTAAAAAAGACTCACAGACTATCAAAGAAAGAGCCTATAAATCCCTAGTTCTTCCCAAACTGGAGTACTGTTCCACAGTCTGGGACCAACAGTGCACCACTTAGGACAAGGACGGGTACCTAACTAATCACTGATTAGTCTACCAGCTTGAAATGGTACAGAGGAGAGAAGCCAGATGGGTTACGAACAGGTACCCTAACACATCGAGTGTTACCGACTTGCTACACAATCTGGAGTGGAGATCTCTCAAGCAAAGACGAGCGGACTCCAGATTTTGCATGCTTTACAAAATTCGGAACCATCTGGTAGCCTTAAATGAGGATGATTACCTCACCAGAGGCACAGGTAAACGCCAACATCAATATCATCATCTAAGGGCGGACAGGGATTAATAACGATTTTCTTTTTTTCCAAGAACCATTGTGCAGTGGAATCAGCTCCCCGTTCAAACCTGTCTGGCAGAGTCGCTGGATTCCTTCAAGGCCCAGATCTTGATTACCCAGCACTCGCGGCTCATTTAATTCTTTAACTCTTCTGTCTTCTTTTATTCTTACTTCCTTCTATCTCTACTAATTCTCCTGCTCTTACTCATCTTTTTCATTTTTTACTAAAGTTTATTCTAGCACTCCTCTGGTGATAATACCCAAGCTGAGCGTATACCAGTATACCGGCAAAAGCAAAACATTCTGTTCAAAATCCAATGTGTTAGTAAACATTTACGATTGGCATTTTTTGTCTATATGTCTCTGGTTTTACAGATCAAACTATTCTGCCAATACTTGAAGCGACCCTACGCCTAATACAGTATCGTTTACAAAGAAAAAACTTACTGTTACGCCAACTTACACCACAATAGCTTTACAGCATTGGTATCCGACATAAAATAAAGGGTCTTGTATCTTGTATGTTTGACGAATATATTATCAATAGTAAATCAACGTCGTCACAACACTATTTCTGACCATAAATGTAACACACGATACATTATATTTATTATTTGTTAATGTTTTATATCGAGTATTAATACTGATCGCTTACTTTTATATTATTTAAGCAACGACTGTTCTATATTACTAGATGCAATTTATAATGTGACGATCATTATTATGCGCTTTTTATTTAGACAAAACCTATCACGTTTTCGTGACACGCGACTGGTCATTAATATTTATTTCTTACTGAAATTAAACAAAATCATCCAATTTTTTTTATACTTTTAAATACATTAAAATGCTAAATTATGAACTTTCAATATTTTTCGCGCAAATTTATTTTATGCCCGTAAAATGCAATAAATATCATAACAATTTGTGTTGACTTAATGAGGCTTTTGCGTTGATCTAATGAGTGTTCTGTGGTAAAACTTTGCCAGAAAATCGTATTAGCATTATGTCAACAGGATTATGTCAACCCGAAATGAAAATGGAAAAAAAACAATGAAAAAAAAATATACTCACACTTTTATTTGCAAAATAACATCTCTTAATGTCCATGTATCTTATATTACAAAATTAAGATATTTCAGTCTTTAGAAAACACTGTTGACAAAATGCCGTTTTTGCATACTAGATTTGGCGGTGTTCACATACTGCCGTTTTCGTAAGTTTATATATATATATAAATATATATTTATATACTCATTAACACTGTATTGCCAAAAGGATCACTAGGAGTTTAATCTTAATATTGCATCATGTTTTGTAAATCAGCATAAGGTTACTGTTAAAAAAAACACGTTTCTATTCAATATTCTACAGGCGTATATTGATTTATTTGCACTCCTTGTTGATGGATATAAATGTCATGGGCTAAAAACTGACAGCAACTCACAAAGTCTGAGCAAAAGTGAAATGTGGAACTCCATGTGCAGTGGACACATATCTAGTTTCAGTATGCTATGTAATCTTATAACGAGTACTTTTATTGTCATCAAGTATTATTTACTTCGAAGATATCTCAGTGCATATATTAACCGCTCTGGAGTCCGCTTCATTGGGTGGATAGAAGCAGTACTTAGTGTTTTGTTTTAGAGGCATCGGGGATCGAACACTCAATCTCTGGCGTGTGCAGCCAACACTTTATTCCCTTCAATAGCGCACCCATCGCTAGGTTTTTATATTGATAGTTTTAGATATATTTAGTTTCAAGTTTTTAAAATCATTATATTTTTTTATATTTGACAAAATAGTTTACAAATGAATTTTTGAACTGTTGGCCACAATGAAATTAAGAAATACATAATGCACTAATCATATGGCATTTCGGACAAATTAGTAAACTGTGATATTCAGATTAATGCCATAAAATCAGCTTTAATTTAAGAATTTAAATAACTAAACACTAAGGTGTTCTGTGTCAGCATTGGTATTATTATACTTGAATGGCGACATATAAACATGAATACGGTCATTTTACAGCAGTGTAGAGTTGTACGGAAATATTCGTGTCGCCTATATTTAATTAAATGCATTTATCGGGAAAATATATCCCGATTAGAAAAAGTACGTTTAAATGCACGAAATAACTTTTATTGCCTATTAACCCAATACGCTATTTTGAACCTACATCGTTTTTTTTTTATATAATCTACCGTTATAGTATTAATGTGTTACCTGTGTATGACGAGTCTACTAAATACTAAAAGTTAATTGTGTCATAATCCTTAACATTATGTCTGAGTTTGACCGTTTGACTGGGAGATGTGTAATGTCCCAATACAATGACATCTAATTCTAACAGGGAATATCCGTATGTTTCAGTTTAAGCTGGAACCGCTTTAGACCATATGTTCAAGGCGAATAGTTAGTTTAAACTAATGCAGTGGTTTTGGTTTTAGAGGAAATGGGGCAAGTCCTTTTATAGGCAAAATACGAAAAAGGGATAAACACAAAACCATGACAGTTATAAATTATGTACAGTGTATATTTAAAACAGTTTAGAGGTCAATGTGCCTGTTCTTCGTTCTTAAGACTGTTTTAAATTGGCATTAATATCAGGAATTTTCAAAAATTAGTTTTGCTCAAGACATATTTCTATATAACATGCCTATTGACCCTGTTTTGTCGAAAGGATAACTTTTAGACATGTCAAACTAATATATTAAAAAGGGTTTTCCTAAGAGATTCTACGCGCCCAGGTTAGACTAAAATATATCTCCCGCTTAACATTGCAACATATTTTGTGATGTATTAAATGAGTCACGTGATTTCATTTTTTTTTTTTTTTTTTTTTTTTTTTCAGCTACCTTACAGTAACTCATTTATTCTCCCCGTCAATGAGTGTGTTGTGGGTCGAGGAGGAACATCCCACCGCACACTTTACACTGTCAGCATATAAATATAGAAAAAACAATTACGTGCACGCAACACTCTCATTCTTAAAAAGAACTTATTACATATATAAATATATATATTATATCAAATACACATGTGTATTTGTAATTTGTTTTTGTATGTTTCTCTATGGTCCTTAATATTCTAAAAATAAGACCTTCAGTGAACTTAATATCATACAATATATATTTTTATATGTATTTTGTCTTTGTTTCTACATTTCTATATTTCTTTAATATAATAAAAATAAGGCAAAGAGAAATATAAATGAGTTTTCAGGTAAAACGTCTCTTCTTTTTTTTTTATAGCTTGACATATTTGTCGATGAGAGAAGATAATGGATAAAAGAAAAAAAAATATATATACATGTGTCTGTGTGGGTTTTGAATATATTATATTTTTTTATTACTTTAAACTAAGTTATTTTATGGTATCATTTCTGACTAACTGGCCAAGTATCTGTACATCTTACAGAAAAATAATTAACTAACTGCTTGCATAATTGGTTGCCAATCTTTTTCGAAACATTGTAAGTTGTTGTTTTTTATTGCAAGGTGTTTATATGTTTTAAAAGCCCAAGCTACCTTATTTTTAAAAGCATTTATGGATAGAGGGATATCTAATCTTTTTGTGGAGAATATATAATACTTAATTTAGAGTGAAAAAAACAGGTCTGCCTCACAAAAATGCTTTCCAATATTAAAAATGAACTCTTCTTCATTGAATATATATGGTATATTTTTCGACAGTAGGGTTTCTTTTATTTCTTGAAGAAATATTTTAGTTTCGGGACAGGTCCACAGCATATGCGTAATTGTCTCTACCTGTTGACAGGAACTGCATAGGGGACTTTCTTTAACTTTAATTTTATATAAAAAAGCTTTAGTTGGCAGTAGTCTATGGTTAATTCTCACTTGGAACCACTGTAATTGAGAAGCTATTGCAAACTTAAATGGTGAGTAATATATCTCTTTCCATGTGTTGTCTTCAATATTATAGAGTTCTTCCCATTTATTTTTTGATGTTGGGATTTCATTATTTTTATTAAGCAGTTCATAAAATTCATAACAGCCTTTAGAACTTTTGAAAAATAGCCAACAATAATTTGGTCTGAAAGGATATTTCATTTTTTTAAAGTCTAAAATATTTGGTACTAATGATTTAAATGAATTTATGGCTGCAATCAGCCCATTGTATGTTAGGAAATTTGTTTTAATTCCATATATGTCTTGAAGCTCTTGCATAGAGTACCATGACCCATTGTCTTTGTAAATGTCATTTACATATATTAACCCTTTTTCATACCACAGTTTATAGAAAATATGTGACCCTCCAATAAGAATATTATTATTATAATATAAAGGACTTGATAAAAATTCTTCTGCCCCTTGGGGAACACAAACTTTAAGCAGTTGTACATAAGATATTAAGACATCTTTCCAGAATTTGTTTGATAATGTATTTATAATAGATACACCATACCCTTGTCCAAAATTAACTAGTTTATTTAAATTAATACAATTGTCAAACAGTAATTTCCATGAACTGTTATTTGTAAATGCTCTTCTTATCCATGTTAATTTTAGACTTTGTATAAAGGCATTTATGTTAATCATTCTAAGCCCACCATCTATGTATTGTTTTACAATAATTGTTCTTTTGATTTTTGCTGGACCTTCCCATAGAAAGTTATAGAAAATATTGTTTAGGTTTGTTATAATGTTTTTATTGGGATTTGGAAGAGAAATAAAAAGGTGATTTAATCTGGAAAGGAGTAGAGATTTAATAACTGTTATTTTTCCTAATGGAGTTAGGTATCGTCTCTTCCAAACTTTTATCAAATTTTCTATTTTATCTAGTTTTTCTTTATAATTTAAGTCAATCATTTTATCTAGGTTAACATGAAAAGTTAATCCCAACAACTTAAAGTTATTTTTTCCCCAAACTAATTTCCACTTTGTCTTTATAGTGTCTGTACTGTATTTTTTTCTCCCTATCCATACCACTTGTGTCTTATCAAAATTAATATTTAGACCAGAATATTTTGCAAATTTAGATAGTTCTGAAAGAGAAGCATTAAGTGAAGACTCAGATCCATCCAAGACTATTGATGTATCATCGGCATATTGAGACAGCTTAATTTCCTGATTATCAATTGAAATGCCTTTTATAGATGTATTATTTCGAATATTTATGGCTAGTATTTCGGCACATAAAATAAATATATATGGAGACAGTGGATCGCCTTGACGACAGCCACGCCCTATATTAAAAAAATTAGAAAGTTTACCATTTTGGTTAACTGCTAACATTGCATTTTTATATAAAACTTTTATCCAAGTTATTAATGACTCACCAAACTTAAAAAATTTCAATACTTTAAAGATAAAACTCCAAGATACGGAATCGAATGCTTTTTCAAAATCTATTAATAAAATAAGACCTGGAATATCATTAACCTCAGTATATTGCATAATATCATATATGAGACGTGTATTTTCCCCCATATATCTTCCGGAGATAAAACCAGTTTGGTCCCTATTTATTAGTTTATCTAAAGTGTTTTTAATCCTATTTGAAATCGCGCTGGATGCAATTTTATATACACAATTAAGCAAAGATATTGGCCTATAATTTTTAAGTAAGATTCTATCCTTACCATCTTTTGGTAAACAAGTAATAACACCTTCTTTTTGAGATATTGATAATTCTCCTATTGAATAGCCGTAGTTGATAGACCTAACAACAAAATGTCCAATATGTTTCCAAAATGTTTTAAAAAAGTCTGCTCCAAATCCTGAGCTGCCAGGGCTGCGGTTGTTCGCCATCGATTTTAATGATTTTGAGACTTCTTCATACGTTAATAACCCCTCCAAAGAATTGGATTCATCCATGCTAAGTTTTGGAATATCATAATTATTAAGTTCATTATCCAAGTCGATATCTTGAAGTTCATTATCTTTGCTCGAATATAAATTTTCATAAAAGATCTTAGTTTCATCAAGTATCTCATTTTGATCAGTGATTATATCACCATTTGACTTCTGTAATTTTGTAATTAGTTTAGATGTATAATTGTGAGTTTCCAGGTTACAAAAAAAAGAAGTTGTTTTTTCCCCATCTTCAATAATTTGTGCCCTAGACCTAATTAAGTATCCATTTAATTTGTGTTTACGAATTTGTAATAGTTCTTCTTTTAAAGTATCTAGGTTTTGAACATTGTTTTGATTTAAGTTTTGTTCTATTTTTTCTATTTGTGAAATAAGTAGTTTCTCTCTGTTATCTGTCTGTTTCTTTTTGTAACAAGAGTAAGATATGGATTTGCCACGTATTTCCATCAAGAGAACTTCTAGAAACAACTGATCATTTATGACAAATTGGATTTCATGATTAGGAATATTGTCTATGTTATCTAAATTATAAATAGGTAGTGCATACTGAGTTTTAATTTCCATTATTTTTTTATTAATTAAGTTTAGATAGTTAACATCACTTAATAAGCTATTGTTATGCTTCCAGAGTGGTTTATATTTAATGAATTTATCAAATTTTAAGCCTAATATTACCATTGAATGATCTGAACGGTAACTTGATTCTATTGAACATTTGGTTACAGAAGGAATAATATTTTCTGAAATTAAAAAAAAGTCAAGACGAGCTTGCTTTAAAGGTTTTTTTTTCCTCCAGGTATATCTTTTTAATTCTGGATGTAATTCTCGAAATGGGTCAACTAAATTACATTGAATCTTCAAATCTTTAATTTTTTCATGTGTTTTTTTATTGTTGATATTCTTATAATTATAGTAATCCAGTGCAATGTCTTGCACGCAGTTAAAGTCCCCGCATATCACTCGTGTATCATTGTTAAATTGGTGCGATTTATCAATCAGGCTTTCAAAAAATTTAGGTGAGTCATTATTTGGGCCATACAGTGTGATTAAAGTAAATTGTTTATTATTAACAGTTATATCTGCAATTATGTAGTTACCATCATTATCCCCAATATAGCCATGTACTTTGTAATCTACATTTTTGTTGAAAAGTATACCAACCCCCCTTGAATTTGATGACTTTGAACTTAAAATACATTCACTGCCCCATTGAGTGCGAATAAAATTTTCTGATTCACTTGTGCAATGTACATCTTGAAGACAATATATATCGCATTTTTTTGATTTCAGGTAATTAAAAACATCAATACGTTTTTCTTGAGAGCCCAGACCTTGACAGTTTACAGACAATATTTTAATTTCAGTCATTACCAATAATAGTACAGTAAATTTGAACCCACACACACATATGCATTTTATGAAAAAAAACTAAATATATGCAGATAGAAATATATCTGCATTTAATCTAAAAATCTATTTAAAACACACTTTTGGCAAAGTCTCCTAGAAATAATGCAAACAAATGTTATTGACAGATAAAAAATATTTTGTTATGTTCAATTTAGAACTTATTATCTAATTATAATAACCAAATATTTACATTGACTGTTTTTATGTTTAATTTGGAAAAATGCTACTGGCCTGTACACACACTTGCATGAACTCACTTACGTGATTTCATTTTGATTTCAGTTTGATTCGTCATACAGTAGATCGAAGCACGTTGTATAATTTGTTTCATCTTAGAAAGAATCTGTATGATGACGTGAAGGTCGTCATGTAGTATTTGAGCGCTTTCTTTTTTTACAATGGGGATTTTGTTTAGAGTTTACTACTTCGATTGAAACATCGATTTTGTCACGTTTGGTGGATTTGATATACTAAACCATTCGGATTTGATTTCTATCCTTTTTATCCATTTTAAAATAATCATATTTTAAGGGTTTTTCGTGATATACTCCCTATAAACCCCATAACCAATACAAAAGTTACAACGGAAAAAAGTAATGTTATAGTTACCGATTTAAAGGACTAAGGGAAGTGAAAAGTAAAGCGAGAGTTAGGACTTTTAAAATAACTTTATTTGTTAAGACATTCATAGCACCTTTCCGTGATATACTTCCTAAACTCCATCATAAAACAAAACAAAAATAAATATATACTTTTAGGGGAATGTTTCATAAACTTGCAGGAAAACATATGTTTTGCGGAGGAGACTGGGTCCGAATATCGGCCCCAAAAACAGGAAAAAACTATTTACGTATATAAAGGACTAAGCAGAGCGAGACATAGGTTTTCAGATCTCTACTGTGCATTGAAATCATTTAGTATATATACCAATTAATTTAGCTGCAATAAATTTGATATTTTAATTTCATTTCAGGTTGTTAACATGTTTGATATGAGACTATGAAAAAAATTCTTCAACGGAAGCGCAGTATTGTACTTGCTGATGGTGGAATGTAAAGTCAACATGTCAGAGTCATTGAATCTAAAACTTTCTAGTGAGATAAATACTAGAAATAAACCATTTGAGTGCCAGATGTGTAATAACAAATTTACGCAATCGTCAAGTCTAAACCATTATATGTGCATGCATACTGGTGATGAACCATTTGAGTGCCAGGTGTGTAATAAGACGTTTACACGTTCATCAGATCTGAACAGGCACATGCGTATACATACTGGTGATAGACCATTTGAGTGTTAGGTGTGTTATAAGAAGTTTGCACGTTCGTCATGTCTGAACAGACATATGCGTATACATACTGGTGATAACCATTTGAGTGTCAGGTGTGTAATAAGACGTTTAGAGAATCGTCAAGTTTAAAGGTACACGTGCGGACACATACTGGTGATAAACCATTTGAGTGTCAGGTGTTTAATAAGACGTTTGCAGATTCGTCAAATTTTAAGAGCCATTTCAAGATGCATACTGGTGATAAACCATTTCAGTGCCCAGTGTGTAATAAGAAGTTTGCGCGTTCGTCATATCTGAACAGACACATGTGTATACATACTGGTGATAAACCATTTGAGTTTCAGGTGTGTAATAAGACGTTTACAGTGTCGTCAAGTTAAAAGATACACATGCGGACACAAATTGGTGATAAACCATTTGAGTGTCAGGTGTGTAATAAGACGTTTACACGTTCATCATATCTGAACAGGCACATACGTATACATACTGGTGATAAACCATTTGAGTGTCATGAGTGTAATAAGACTTTTACATGGTCATCATCTTAAAAGAAGCACATGCGTATACATACTGGTGATAAACCTTTTGAGTGCCAGGTGTGTAATAAGACGTTTACATGTTCATCAGATCTGAAAAAGCACCTGCGAATGCATACTGGTGGTAAACCATTCGAGTGTCAGGTGTGTAATAAGAAGTTTACACAGTCGTCAAATCTAAATAAGCACATTCAGATTCATACTGGTGATAAACCATTTGAGTGTCAGGTGTGTTATAAGAAGTTTACACAGTCATCACAGCTCATTAGGCACATGCAGATTCATACTGGTAATAAACCATTTGTGTGTAGTAAGAAGTTTGCATGTCATCATATCTGAACAATCACATGAATATACATATTGGTGATAAACCATTTGCGTGTCAGGTGTGTAATAAGACATTTACAGAATCATCAAGTTTAAAGAGCCACGTGCCGATACGTACTGGTGATTAACCCCTTGAGTGTCGGGTGTGTAATTAGAAGTTTGCACGTTCATCACAGCTAAACAGTCACATGCATATACATACTGGTAATAAACTATTTGAGTCAGGTGTGTAATAAGACGTTTACAGAGTGGTCAAATTTAAAGAGGCACATGCGGAATCAAACTGGTGATAAAACATTTTAGTGTCAGGTTTGCAATAATATGTATACAGGTTCGTCAGATCTAAAAAGGCTCTTTTGGATTCATACAGATGATAACGTCTTAGAATATCAATATGTTTATCAAGACAAAGACAATGTTGAATCAGTTAAAAAGTCACAGGCGAACATATACTGATGATAAACCATTTAAGTTTCAGCTGTGTAATAAAAGGTTTACACGTTCGTCAAATTTAACCAGGCACATGCAAAATCATCCTGGTGATAAACAATGTGAGTGTCAGGTGTGTAATGGAACGTATATTTGTGATAAATACGGGTGATAAACCATTTGAGTGTTAGGTGTGTATTAAGAAGTTTACACAGTCGTCAGCTCTAAACAATTACTTCCGGATACATACGGGTGATAAACTATTTGAGTGTTAGATGATTAAAAAGATGAATACACAGTTGTCACATCTAAACAGGCACATGTGTAAACATATCGTTTGGTTATAAGCCATTTTGAGTGTAAAGTGTGTAATACTAGCTTGACACGGTACAAACTGGAGATAACCAATTTGAGTGTTAGGTGTGTTATAGCAAGTTCACACGGTTCTCATATGTAAAATGTCACAAGAGAATACCTACATGTAATTGAGATAAACAAGAGTGACACGTGTGTAATAAACGTTTACGTTCTTCGTGTCTGCGTCATCGCATGCAGACATAAATTTGATTATAATCCATTTCAATTTTAGGTGTGTAATAAGGAATTTCCTGTTTCTTCATATTAAATAGTGTATGTCATGCGGATACATACTGAAGATAAACAATATACGTATGTGTAACAAGACGATTATCAATAGTAATACTGTGTAATACTAGTCTACGTTCTTTGTGTTTATGTCATCGCATTCAGAAAAATACTGATTATAATCCGTTTCAATTTAAGGTGTGTTCCTGTTTCGGCATACTAAATAGTGTACGTCATATGCGGATATATACTGGAGATAAACCATTAAAATTTCGTATGTATAAACTTTAGTTGCATATAATAACATGTATAGGTCGTCACATGCTGATAATGCATTTGCAATTTATGTTTAGAATTAAAATTAAAAACTGAAGATAAACGATTTGTGTGCCAGATGTATTATAAAACGTTATCTTCGATTTTAAGCTCGTCTTTTTTAATAAAACGAAGAGCTATTGTCATGACTCTGGCGTCGTCGGCGTCGTCGTCGTCGTCCGCTGATTTAAGTTTTATGTTAGGTTAGCATTTTCTCTGTTTCTGAACAAACAACTCGTGTTACGGTGACTAAACTTCATAAACACATTCATATCATGTTATCCAAACAATGTATATAGCTAACTACCATAAATTTACTTACTTTGGGCTCTAAAACCTTAGATTAAAGTTTTTGGGTTTAGCTCGGATTTGGTTAAAGTTTTATGTTTAGCTCCGCTTTTTCTCTGTTTCTGAACAAACTACTCATGTTTTACATTCATATTATGTTGTAGAAACAATGTATATAGCTAACTTACATAAATGTCCAAACTTTGAGCTTTAAACCCTTAGGTTAAAGTTTTTATGATCCCCCAGAGGGGGGAAGCATATGGTCGCCGCTTCGTCCGACTGTCAGTACGTCTGGCCGTGCGTCGCCAAGTTCTTATCCGGGCTATTTCTCTACAACCTCTGGTTGGAATTTCATGAAACTTGATAGGATGCATCATTATTAAGTGCGTATGTGCAAATTGTCTTTTCGGTTCAATGATTTGTATGGTGTTATGGCCATTTAATTGAGTCTGTGACCAAATTCTTGTGCACGCTATTTCTCCACAACCTTAAGTTTGAATTTTATGAAACTTGCTAGGATGCATCGATGCGCATATTGTCTTTGTATTCCGGTTCAATGATTTTTCACGGAGTTATGGCCCTTTAATTGAGTCTGTGACCAAATTCTTGTCCGCGCTATTTCTCCACAACCTTAAGTTGGAATTTTATGAAATTTGCTAGGATGCATCGATGCGCATATTGTCTTTGTATTCCGGTTCAATGATTTTTCACGGAGTTATGGCCCTTTAATTGAGTCTGTGACCAAATTATTGTTCCCGCTATTTCTCCACAACCTCAAGTTGGAATTTAATGAAACTTGCTAGGATGCATCGATGCGCATATTGTCTTTGTATTCCGGTTCAATGATTTTTCACGGAGTTATGGCTCTTTAATTCTGTATGTGACCAAATTCATGTCCGCTCTATTTCTCTACAGCCCCATGTTGGAATTTTATGAAACTTGCTACGGTGCATCACGAATAAGCGGCCCGACAAAAAATAAACATTATATGTAAAATGGGTGCCGATAATTTCTCAAACATTTGGCTATCAAAGAGGAATGGATGCAAAAACAAAACGTTTAAAGGAAGAATAGAAGCATCCTATACACCACTACTGTATCTCGTCAATGTGAAATATCGGTTTTGTGATATAAAAACTGTAAAGTTCGTGTATGCACTTTTTACGTGGGTGGGGTGACAATATTTAAATTCAACAAACTGAAATGGTTATGATCAAGATTTCGAGTGCATATACCAGTTTTATCAAAAAAACAATACCACTGTGTGCAGAGATTGATCTAGTAAAAAAAGAACAGCTAATTATCAAGCGACTACATAGCGCAGTGTGCTAAACAGCGGTCATAAACTGGTTTCTCCGCACTGGAATGATACTGGTTCGACCCCGTTAAAAAGTAAAAAAAAAAAAAAAAAAAAGAAAAAAAGTTTTCTTCAATTGACAGTTAAATTTACTTTTTTTTTTTATCCCCCCGCCCCCCAAAAATAATTTTTGGGGCGGCATAAAATTAATAGCAGCGTCCGACTGTCCGTCCGTCCGTCCTTCCGTCCGGTATTTCGTGTCCGGCCTGTATCTTTGTCATGCATAGATGGATTTTGTTGTTACTTGATACAAATGATCAACATAACATGACGACGTGTCGTGAGTAAGACCCACACGCATACCTCAAAGCTCAAGGTCACAATTTGTTTGAATACACTTTGAGTCTGTGCGAGATTGCGTGTCCGGCCTGTAACTTTGTCTTGCATAGCTGGATTTTAATGATACTTGCTACAAATGATCAACATAATATGACAACGTGTCGCGAGTAAGACCCACACCTGTACCTCAAAGGACAAGGTCATAATTTGAGTTTGTTTAACAACACTTTGAGTCTGAGATTTGTTGTCCGGCCTGTAACTTTGTCATGCATAGATGGATTGATCAACATAACATGACGACGTGTCACGAGTAAGACCCACACCTGTACCTCAAAGGTCAAGGTCACAATTTGAGTTTGTTAAACAACACTTTGAGTCTGTGTGAGATTTCGTGTCCGGTTTGCAACTGTGTCATGCATAGATGGATTTTTATAAATACTTGTTATAAATGATTAACATAACATGACGACGTGTTGCGCTTATTACCCAAACTCCCACTTCAAAGGTCAAGGTCACAATTTAATTTTGTTTGACAACACTTTCAGTCATTTTGACATTTCTTGTCCGGTCTGTCATCTATGGATAAATTTTAAAAACACTTGGCTCAGTTGATCAACATGACATAATTAAGTGTCGCATGTAAGACCTAGAACCTTTCCTCAAAGATCAAGGTCACACTTTCAATTTGTTTGATATTGTGTGTCTGGTCTGTGACTTTGCCTTTAACTTGGCTCAACTTATGAAGATGACATGACAACGTGTCATAAGTAAGACCTAGACCCATACCTCAAAGGTCAAGGTCACACTTTTAGTATGAATGACAACACTTTGAATCTGTTTGAGATTTCAAGTCCGTCCTTTAACTTTATCATACATGGATGGATTTCAAAAGCACTTGGCTCAATTTATAAACAATTGATCTGTAACTTTGTCTTACATTTATTGATCTTAAAATAGCTTGACTCAAGTGATCAGCATGTCATGATGATGTTTCAGCAGCATTTAACTGTTGAAATACCAAGACACTTACATCACATGTCAAGGTTAAGATTACACAAAGGTCAATGTCATGCTTTAATGTAAAAAACATGAAATTGCATGTCTAGTCTGAAACATCAGTCCATTACTCTTTATATTCATGGATACATCGCTACCTTTTGTAACATAATTATATTGTTTACAGTTATTTTTCAATGACCATTCGGGGGGCGTTCGACTCTTACTAGTGACATTTCTTGTTTTACAAAAAAAGGACACCATGTACAGAAAATATTGAGATTACGGTGCCGCCTTTCATAATGTGAAAATGTTTTAACACTGAAAATTTACAATATGCATAAAAATGTCAACAAAAATGAGCGATAGAAAAAGATTTAAGTATAGATAAAACACTTGAAAGTTCAGAGAGTTCTAAATCAACATTTGAAAAGAAAAAAGGCAAAAGGAAGAACGAAAATAACAGCAAGAAACTAAAAATAACAGAGGAAGAAATGGCGGAAAAAGAACAGATGACATAATCAGAAAAAAAATGACCATATTAACAGGAAATTAAGTAACATTCTAACAAAAGACGACAAAAGTTTCATTAATGACATTCAAATCGATACTCTAGAAGAAATGAAAGAAAATATCATAGGGTCAATAAAAAAGAGTCGAAATGACAGAAAGAGATATGCATGAAAAAGCAGTTGAAAACGCACATCTTAGAAAAGAAATTGAAGCTTGTAAAAGTTAAAATGAATAATCAAAAATTAAAAACAAACAAAGAATCAACTACAGAAGGAGACGTTTGAAAGAAATGAGAAACTGAACGGGTGCCAAAATAACATCCGTATTTCTGGGATAACTCCTGATAAAGAAGGAGAAACATCAGAAGAAACCTCATCCGGTGTTGTAACGCTGCTGAACAACAAGCTTAAGCTTTCCACACGTGACATTGATATCGCTCACAGAATGGGGAAATGTGATAGAGGCAAACCTCGCTCGTTTTTTTTTAATTTTTTTTTATTTTTTTTTTTTGAACCACCATTTGATAGTCCGTCTATTCTCCCCGTCATAGGTGTTAGGAGGTCATATAAAAGTCTTTTGTTATCACCTATATACCTACCCTTTATAAATCCTGTCTGTTCTTCACTTAAAAGTTTATTCAACACTGTTTTTATTCTGTTTGCTATGGAGCCTTAGGCTACCTTGTATACAATATTTAATAATGTTATTGGTCTCCAGTTTTTTAAAAGACTGCGTGACTTATTTTCTTTGGGTATGCATGTTATAATACCTTGCCGCTGAGTTATGGATAGTGTACCCTTTTTAAGCCCAAAATTGATGGATCATTGGGGATTTCATGTAAATTTTCCATTTTATAGGTTGGTAGACAATATTGTTCTTTTATTTCTTCTATTTTTCTATTTATTGTATTTATATATTCAATATCATTTAAAAGAGAGTTGATATGTTTCCATAAACTTTTACCATGGTTTAGATCATTTAAACATAGTTTTAGAAATATAATGGAATGAACTAGTTTGAATATTGCACATTTTCACATTTGGTAAAAAATCCTCTGTTAGCAGGTAAAAGTCAAGTCTAGCTTGCTGTAAAGGTTTACTACGTCTCCATGTGTATCTTTTAGTATCAGGATTAAGTTCACGAAAAGGGTCAAAAAGTTGTTTTTCTGTAATATTGTCTAAAAGTGTTTCTCTTGCTTTTCTGTTATTTATATTTTTATAGTTAAAATAATCCATCTTTGGATCAAGCACAAGATTAAAATCGCCACATATCATATATGTATCATTGCCTATATCATTTATAATCTTAAAAATATTTTCATAAAAAAACAGGTTGATCAGAGTTTGGTCCATATACTGTAAGAAGTGTAAATCGTTTTGATTCTACTGTCATGTCAAGTGCTATGTAATTACCTTCCTTGTTTCGATATTCATTATGCACCTTGCACTCAAAGTTTTTACTAAATAATATTGCAACGCCTCTTGCATTAGATTTGGTAAAATTAAAATAGCAGTCCCCGTTCCATTGAACGTAAATAAACTTTTTTTGTGACTCAGTAAAATGTGTGTCTTGTAAGCAATAAATATGACATTTTTTATCTTGTAAATATCGAAAGACGTCTACTCTCTTTTGGTTGCCATTAAGGCCTCGGCAATTCAGGGAAATAATCTTGATATCACTCATTAATATTTATGTCAATCACAAAATGACACCTCAAACCACAATTAAGAGTATAATTAGTACATGTAAGCTTGGCAACCTCACCTGGCAAACCTCGCTCGGTTATTGTTAAGTTCGTGCAGAAGAAGAAGAAAATAACTGTCATGAAAAATGCTAAAATGTTTAAAGGTTCAAAAATGTTCGTGAATGAAGATTTAACACGCAGGTCAGTGTATGTAATAATCAACATTCTTGTAATGAATGAATACTTATTGCACGTTGAATAAATCAAGTTTGAATCAGTTAGAATAAAACTCACATTAAGTCGTTTATCTTAGTTTCTAAAACAATGTATAATTATTTAATTGCTTTATAATTATTCACTAAAATTCCTTAAAACTTTATATTTGGGCATGTTTAAATTCTCACGCTGTTCATTGTATGATTAAAATCCCACAAAAATGTTCATTTATCAGTGTGTTTTTTCTTTGATTTGATACTTGATACCATGCAAGCAATCTTCTGACAATTGTCAACAAAACATTCATATAGCGCAACTAAACACTATGTTTATAGCATTTATATAGTCTTCAATTCCCCGCCATATGTCAGAAGAGCGGAATACATTGTGGCTTATCTCTATAGAAGCTGGACTGCAGTTGGCGGAGAGTCGGGTCATGAACTCAGATCAGCTATCAATCACAACTGGAGCAAAATTTGAACAGTTTTCAAAAAATATTTTTGAATGTGTCGCTTATAAAGAACAAATAATTTTCAAATTCACATGGCATAAAGAGTATACGTCTCAATAATAGATTCAACTAAATCTGTTATGTATGACTTTTGAAATTTAAAAAGAAACTCCACTGGTGCTATGCTTCCAGTGAGAACAGATAATTTAGTGTAAGTGGCCAGTTTTCAGTGCTGCTAGATTTTATACTGTGACTCCGGCCATTAAACATTTGGTAACGTTATCTAACATAGTTTTTGGACACTGGCTTAACCTCAGTTCGCTATAATTTTATGAAACCAGGCATTAAATGTGGTTGTTGTTTTACGATGCTGAACACAGCCTTATGTGTATTATGACATTGAAAGAGTCTTCATATTTTTGAAAATATTCTAGACCTAACTCTATAAGATTTTTGGAGCAAGAATTGAATTACAGTCATATATAGAGGTGTAAATTCTTTTAATTTTATTCCATCCAAATGTTGGTTCTATGTTTTATATATTATATAGAGGCTTACATTATTCCTTTTAGGTTAAATGTCTTCATCCCAGTATAGGTTAGAAGTTATATGGTATTTTCATGTAACTGCTAATCGGCTTAGATGTTTTCTACGTTCTCGTTCCTTGGTACCAGTCATGGTCTTGTTGCATAAATTTTATTTATAGAATTAAGCCCATGAAAGACAGACACATTGATTGACAGATACAAACACGAGTGCGTGCGCGTTTGGACTGATTGATTCAAAATAAACATTTTGCACGCACCTCAAAACTTTTCATTGGATTAAATAGATTTAGGGGGCGTGTTCATCACTGAAGTTGAGTGTGAATTTGAGGGATTGCGATCACTTTGTATTTGCATGCTGCAGCGATTGGACGTGACCTGATACTATGGACTGGTGTAAAAATCGAAATAAAAGTGCCCGCTACAGGTAACATTTTTGCTAATCACTTTCTTAATATTTCATGAAAATTCACAAAACAAAGATGAATGCCGTCTCTGCATGGGGATAAACATATCGGTGCTATTAAGTGGAACACGTGGTTCAGTGGTAGAGCATCAGATCCATGATCGGAAGGTCGTGGTCTCGATTTCCCGTTCCGGTTATGTGTCTTTCCGCATATGCTTAGTACGAGTTCTGCCAAGGAAGACCTCGGGCGTAACTTGTTTCACAATCGAAGTAAAATAAATAAGTTTCAACTAAACTGACTAAGTTGCCATGAAAAATTAATATACGCTGTTGCACATTTTACAATGGATTGTAGACCAAATATCTGTTCTGTTTTGACAAAGTATTTTAAGATATTGCCATTACATACGTTATATGTCTCCTTATTTCTAAAATATAACAATACATTGTAGTTTATAATATCTTATCGAAATAGAATTACAGTCTTTGAAATATGAAAACGTATGTATTTGAAAGTTTTAAAATAGTAAAATCGTTTATTAAGCCCCAATAGAACTTCCGAGTGTTAACGTAAGTAGCAAAAGAGACTGACTAAGATCGTATTTAACGTATAAAGGGCATTAACCAGACATATCAACAATAATTTAGTCTGTGCCCATATGTATAAACGTGTATTAATGACGTTATAAATGGTATAAGCCTAATAAGAATATAATATTTGCGTTTTAAAATGTTCATTAAATTCAATTTATAATGAAGGTATGTATTAAGTAAAACTATTATAATCAATTACACGACCTTATGGACGAACGGAATTAGGACCGTAACGACCACAATTAGTAAGTATTTTTTTAAAAAAGTTACCTCCCCTATATCAAAGACGTTTCTGCGGGTTGTTACTGCGCATCGCTACGCGCATAGTTCCTTTCTGTTACTTTCAGTTTCGGGGTATAATTTTGCCGTTTGGTTAATTAAAAGTCGAGTTGCATTAGGATATTTACAACGCGAAGTATTTTCATTTCGAGATGACAGAAATGTAAATTTTGTCAAGGAAGCGATCGAAAAGCATGGAAGAGTATATTGTTTTTCGTTCTAAACCACCAGAAGTGCTTGTACATAACGAAGTTGAAGAAACAACTACGAAAATATAATCAATACTCGTAGTGGTAACATTTCGGATAACTTATTTTCGGATATGAATCATTTGTGAATTTGTTCCAAAGCGCTGAATACATAATGAATTTACCTGAAACAATATTAATCATACCGGGATGGAGACAAGGAAGAAAAAATCTTGAATTGTAACATTTAGCTGACCTGATACATGTAAAAGTTTGGTATTGAAGGACATTATGGAAGACACTTATATGGGTCAATGTTATACATAAACTGTATATGTGGAAGTATAAGAACAGTGGAAACAAACAAGACACATCGATTAAACAGGAACAGTCCAATATCATTTGACATCAACACAAAGCAATTGAGTATAAGGTTAGTTGATGCTTTATCATAACTCACTGATCAATATCGATGTGTCACATAAAATGATAACTTACTTTATGAATTCTAGAGATAAACAACTATAAAAAGTGATTGATTGGTTGAATATTTAGCGTCATTTTCATGCCATCGAAGGCTAACAGACGATCACCTAACCACTGTTTCATGGAATTAACCAGTACTTGAGCACACCCCATCTCCGCAAGTAACTGATAGCTTTCCCACTTGAATCAGCGGTGAGAGACGATTGATAAAGATACATAATGTTGTATGTCTATCATCCTGGAGACTGTTGCCGGGCGGGGATTCGAACAGTATTCTTACATTAAGTAAATGTTAAAAATAAATTTATACACCGTTACGTTCTGTGTTTCCTGTTAAGCAGAAAATTGTTACATGAATTATGAAAATAAGAAACTATTCAACACATTTCAGAAATGCTAAACAGAAGCTCAGGTTACAGATGGATTGAGATGTTGGTGCTTTAAATACCTGTAGTGTTTTCAGTAACTATGAAGAAACAATCAATATCGTGACATAGACAACGTGTACAGAAGCACTAAATGAAAGAGTGACAATCATCAAAAGGGGCCAATGATAATTATTAATGTAGTTAAACCGTTTCAGCTTATTGTACTATGGAATACAACAAAATAATCATGAGCACAACAGATGATATGAGGGGATCAAACCTGTGACTACTTGTTTGGCACACCCAATATCCGTGCAAGTAGCTGACAACTTCCCACTTGAATCAGTAATTAAATATGAATGAACATGAGACACAACGTTGGAATTTGCATATATTTAAATCATCACAGAGACTGGCCAAGTGGGGATTAGAGCTTGCAACCCTTTGACTGCTTGTTATATAACATAACAGTTTCATTCAGTAAAAAATGTCCACATACATGCAAGTTTATAACCATCAGATTTTGTTCAATGGTTTGAACATAGATATCATAACAGGAATTGCTGCTCAGTTATAGCCCTTGATTTGTCAAACTATACCCATATGTTGCGCTGTTTTATTAAAGTACATTGTCGTTTTTTTAGCCAGACCGATGAGCTCAGTCAGTAGAGCACAATGCTTCTAGCTCAGGGTTGAGAGTTTGATACCTGAGGCTGGCTAACTTACAGTGCTTACAGTCATTCAGATGGGACTTTAAACTGAGGACCTTTAAGATGGTGTTATACACCAAGTAAAAGAACCAGGTGAAAAGACTAAACTGTTCACTCTTCTGGGTGCATCACCCAAATGGGAAACTGGTGGTGATGTAAATTAAGCTTACATATAAACAAACATTGTCATTTATTTCTTTATCTCATATAATCTTCCTTTAATTTTCAGTGATGAAGTCAATCAAGTAGTACACCAGGACCAGGCTAATTTATTACGTGTTGCCAGAAGCATGGATTGTGACAGTACATCTGATATTTGGACAATGTTAAGAAAAAGTATTCGAAAAACATATGATGTTTTTTCAAAAGACTAGGAAATGCACATATTATGAAAAAATAAGAACAATCACTACCAGTTCACCAGGCAGTGTTCTAAAATTTGAATGACAATTGAAAGATAAATGTTGGAAGTAACCCAGTACAGGAATAAAAATTTCAAGTTAATGTAATAATAATGGATGACGGTGCGACTACTATAGCCAAGATAAATACCAGAAAAAAATGACTTAAATGGACTCGTAGATAAAACTCTGAAGATATTATGTTGAGTAGCAGGTCACTGGTGATCCAACCTTGTTTGACAGTACATGGTTTTACCACTAGGCCTCTAACATTTCAAACTATTACAAATATTGATGTTCATCAATTACCCAGTAATATTATAATTGCTATTTAGTGCATCATTTACAAATATGAAAATTACCTCTGCAATGAAACTTCATTTATAAAAATTACAACAGATAATTTTCACCATTTTGACAATTTTAGGCCATTTAATGAAAAGGGAAGTTAACATTTAGCACTGTAGCTTAGTAACAAGCAAGGTGACATATATTTTTTATTTTATTTTATGACATTGTTTGTTTTTGTGCTTCTTTGTAGAAAGAATGAAACAATTCTCTGCGTTACAACTTTTTTTATTACTGAATTAGTGTAAAAATGCATCGTTTGCAGCCATTTTATGAAAAAGGGAGGTAACATTTAGCAATGTAACTTAGTAACAAGTAAGGCAACATATGTTTTTTATTTTATTTTCTGATATAGTTTGTTACAGTGCCTCTTTGTAGAAAGAATGAAACAATACTCTGCATTAGAACTTTTTTTTATTATTGAATTAGTGTCAAGATGCATCTTTTACGGCCATTTTATGAAAAGGGGAGGTAACATTCAGCACTGTAACTTTGTAACAAGCAGGGGACATCTATTATTTATTTTATTGTCTGATATTGTTTGTTTTAGTGCCTCTTTGTAGAAAGAATGAAACAATTCTCCGCATTACAACTTTTTTATTATTGAATTAGTTTAAAAATGCATCGTATGCGGCCATTTTATGAAAAAGGGAGGTAACATTTAGCAAGGCAACTTAGTAACAAGTAAGGCAACATATGTTTTTTATTTTATTTTCTGATATAGTTTGTTATAGTGCCTCTTTGTAGAAAGAATGAAACAATTCTCTGCATTTGAACTTTTTTTATTATTGAATTAGTGTCAAAACGCATCGTTTACGGCCATTTTATGAAAAGGGAGGTAACATTTAGCACTGTAACTTAGTAACAAGCATGGGGACATCTATTTTTTATTTTATTTTCTGATATAGTTTGTTATGGTGCCTCTTTGTAGAAAGAATGAAATAATTCTCCGCGTTAGAACTTTTTTTATTTTTAAATTAGTGTAAAAATACATCATTAACGGCCAATTCTATAATTGTAGAAATTTATGAAAATCACTATATGAAATGTGAAACTCAAAATAGCATCATGAATTTTTCTGTTTTAGATACTTTATCTTTTGTTACATGAGTGACAACAATATTTTGTTGAAATATATCACTTTGTTAGTAAATTAAACTAGATTTATTACTTACATCCATGTGCTGTTTTTTCTTTAAAAAATGTAAAACGGTGTAGTTTAGAAATAGTCATAGCAAAAAAAAAACAAGCATGGTGACCTATATATTTTTTTAGTGTTTTAAACTTGTCTTACTTCAAAGTACTTGTGTGCAAAATTTAAAAAAAAATCTCCGCGCTAGAACTTACTTGAAGAAACGTCTTTAAATGTCACCATTTACTTTATAAATGTAGTTCAACAGCGTTGTTAATTACCTATTATTCTGATTGGTGGTACAGTAAACTTATCACTGTCTGCATTAAGTGTTTTTTTACAGTGAAACTTACCGGTAGAACATTACAGTGAATACGTTTGAAAATATATAAGGTAAGTTACAAGACATTGTTTCGGGTTATTTTCTTATTGAATATGCAAATAGAAATACATAATGAATCAGATTTGTGCATTTAAACACCATAATTACTTTTAAACACACCGCATTTGCCTTTTCTTTGGCAGTCGCATTCAGATACACACTGGTGGTAATCCAGTTGGTTTTTAGATGTGTAATAATAGGGTTCTAATTCCTATTATTATATCTAATAAACAAAATGCATGTTTCATTAACACAAGCGCTGCCTACTGTGTATATCACAAGTACAAAGTCCATGGAATATATGTTTCATTAACACAAGCGCTGCCTACTATGTATATCACAAGTACAAAGTCCATGGAGTATATGTTTCATTAACACAAGCGCTGCCTACTGTACAAAGTCCATGGAGTATATGTTTCATTAACACAAGCGCTGCCTACTATGTATATCACAAGTACAAAGTCCACGGAGTATATGTTTCATTAACACAAGCGCTGCCTACTATGTATATCACAAGTACAAAGTCTATGAAGTATATGTTTCATTAACACAAGTGCTGTTTACTTTGTATAACTTCACTACAAATTCTTTGACATGTATGTTTTCAGAAAAGTCTCACACGTCTCGTAGTCCATACGTAAGTATTTATAAGTATT
Organism: Panopea generosa; assembly: GCA_029582155.1. Lineage (NCBI taxonomy): Eukaryota > Metazoa > Mollusca > Bivalvia > Adapedonta > Hiatellidae > Panopea > Panopea generosa. The sequence goes on along the minus strand of CM055904.1, from coordinate 44,223,309 downwards.
TATTTACACTCGCACTTTGATCTAAGTCATTTTGGCGAGCCGGATAAGATGATTATTTAAAAATATAAGATGATTATTTACAAAAATAAGATGATTTATGATAAAATGTGGAGTTGATGATGATGATGATGACCGATGATTATTTGCTTGAAGTTTAAGTATTTATTATTTTATCATATATATATTTTTAATTCTTAGATGACTAAAAATGGACGATTAATGTCCATACGTAAATGTAGTTATTACCTATATATACATTAATGAAGGCTTGACCACCGTGTTATATTGACATCAATAAGTTTTTAACAGTAAGATATAACTTAGTTCGTGGTCAAACTCTTCCTGTTTGGGTTTTAGATTAATAAAGTATTCGCAGAATTTCTACATGTAATTATATTTTGACAAAATAGTTTCCGTTTTGTTTTTATAAACTATTTGTAATTTGAATATAAATGTTATATAGTAGTTTGTAAATTATTCGTATGTACTTTGCTTAAAATGTTACAATACGGTGTTTCAGAAAAAGCTGGTATATACATATATATTCATTTGTTGTTTAACATGTAAACTATCGTTATATTAAATAATGCATTATTGTGTTCTATGTTTTCATTGTTTCTGTTATGAATGATGCCACAGAAGCATGAAAAAGGTCATTATATGAGAAGAAGAAGAAGAAGAAGAAGAAGGAAGAAAAAGAAGAAGAAGAAGAAGAATAAGAAGAAGAAGAAGAAGACGACGACGAAGAAGAAGTAACAGAAGAGGAAGAAATTTTTTTTAATTAATTTAAACCAATAAGTATACATAGGTACAATATTGAGCAACTATTTTATTGAAAATGAAACTCAGTTTTACTTAAGTGTCCTTTCTATAAGGAATTTAGATAAATATATTTAAAACATATCTATTGCCGAAAGCCACACTTAAACACATTCGATATGCTTATGACATTTATAGCAAATCGTACTGTCCTTAACTGAGCGATATGTATGTATTTAAAAATATCAACTAATGTACAGGTCTTAAAAAAATACAAACATTAATATAATAGAGTTCGTGCTTCTTGGTATATATGGTCTTGGTAAATTTTATAGGTGTGATTAATAATTGATCTAATTGTTCTTATTCTCACTATATCCATATTTTTACGTATTTGTGATGGATACAAACATGTGGTATGTTTAATTGCTGAATAAAGCTAAATATATGTGTTTATCCAAACGCACACACGCACGCACGCACGCACGCACGCACGCACGCACGCACGCACGCACGCACGCACGCACGCACGCACGCACGCACGCACGCACGTACACGCTCGTGCAGCATCAACCACACGTATCCACACCAACTATCAACATTTCAATATTCATATGAAATAGTTTTGAGTTTTTATTTACTCAAAAACTCTTTATGCAAAATAATTTTTTGATAGATTGACACATTTGTCAGTTTTACAAATGCTTCAGAAAAAAATCTGCTTAATTAACAATTTCTGATTTATTATTAGATTAAAATTGAAGTGGATTAATGAATTTAAACATATTTGGTCTACAGATATAACGAGTATTACTATATTTGCATATAAGTTTATGTTAAAAAGGACATATTAATACAAATTGAACTTCCCATTTCATTTTCTTAAACTGTGAAAAGATAGGCATACTCTTGTAATACTTGTAATACAAAAGTACATTACACAGCAGTGTAGCCAAATATAGCGGTGTAGAGTTGACCGGAAATACTAGCGTCACCTGAATGCAATTAAAAGCAATTAACAAAAGAACGGGTCTCGATCTGCTGATATTGTCTACTTATTATGTCAGTGGTGTGATAATAATTAAATATAATTTCCTTTTATCGAATGAAGTGAAATGTGACACGTTAATTAATCATTATTTGATGAATAAGTCGTGTGAAACAGACCACTGTATAAGATGTTAGAATCAATGTCCTGCTACAATCGACAAGTGCACGGTTGTGGACAAGCAACACATATTTAGACTCTCCGTGGATTGTTTGATACAGGTATGCATATGTTAATATATTTACAGCATGTGCGTGCTTTTATAGATGCCATCTTACCTTTAAAGAGGCTTCCACGATAAGTCAGATATGTTTAACCCTTTACATCATATAGACACCTTTGAATACCTCAAATATAGACGCCTTTGGACACCTAATATAGACGCTTTTGGACACCTCTAATATAGACGCATTTGGACACCTAATATAGAAGGCTTTTGAATTATTTGGTGAGTTATGTTTATATTAACTGACTGTTTTCAAAGGCCTTCTGTGATTGGTGCGGGAAAACGCGTATCTATGGAGTAAAGGGTTAAAGAAAAACATGTGAGATAATGATTATCATATATATTATATATATATATGTCTCTGTTAATACGTTATCATTTCATAACAATTAAATTTTGTCCAGAAATATTTGTCATGTTCAGTAATATGGCATTAACGATCAGAATTAAAATATGTTGTTTTTGTATACAACTACTGACTATATGGTATACTATAGCAAACGTTTGGCTTCATGATTATATCCATTTTGAAACCGGGTCATTGCTACAGTCTCTATATGATATAGGACATTCGTCGCTATTAACCATTTTTATATGAATCCACTGTTTACAAATGAGATAAACTTTGTTGTATATTGATTTATATTTGTATGAAACTTATATAAAGTCAAAATATCACTTCTGGAACATTTCTGACTTTCCGTGTAAAATAAGTTCGTATTCTTAGGATATATATATATAACGCCTAGTTTCGGATCCAAAACTACCGAGTTGTCCGTATAGAAATTTGTTCGTGTCAGCAAGATGTTGTCTTGATACGGAAATATTAAAGAGGTTTCGATTTGATAAGTGTACGTGTAATGGTACGTTTGGCTACAAGTACGCGTACAGGTAACGTATTCAGATTTTTTTGGTTTCGAAATATATCTACGCGTACTTGTACGGGTAAATGTCAACATCATGATTTATATATGACGCACAAGGATTCGAACCAGGGACCTTCAGGTCAGTAGTCCGGCGTTCTGCCACTGCATCACAAATCCGCCCTTCGATAGCTGGATGGTGCAGGGCTTGAACCTGGGACCTTTGGGTCTGCATTCCGGCGTTCTACTCTTGTACCACGAGTCTTCCATTATGGTATAAGGCTGTGATTAACGACGGTGCCATTTTCGACTCGATCTACGCCCTTCATTACGGCAGTTAACTAACTACCTATTACATATTTGGCAAGTTCTATTTCTACCGTTTTCTAGGCTAAAAATTCAAGGTGACTCAACTGATTTTCGACGTGTAGTAAATTTGTTATATCTTATATATGAATTAGTCCAAGCGCAATTGAAACGGTGTTTCAGAGTCATAAATGACTTAACTTCCTTATACATATATTAGAATCTCAATGCAAGGAAGTATTTGAGTAATAAAATACGTTTAAAGTTACAAGTTTTCTACTTACGTGTAGAACACTCCCTACAAGTTATATACTGGTAGGCAAGAGCGCGAGATGGCAGAATCTGCTGACGTCATCAGTGAAGTTAACACAATGTATGTGGCTACACGTACCAGTACACGTACACATATCAAATCGAAACCTCTCTATTGTCAAATTACACATACAAACATAAATGGGGACATTACATGGTCGTATTTCTTGTGCATTTCAAAAATTGAAATATAACGATCAAATAGTTTGAATAATGAACTATGTATATGTATTTTGGAAGAATTTATATCTTGTGTATGACTGAAAATATTCGGGCCGTTATGTTCGGGATAAAATACTACTACAGTCAAACATTTGCAAGCGGTCACCTGTATTAAACAGTCACTTGTCTTAAGCAGCCATGTTTGCTTTTTCCCATTTATAAGCACAACTGTACCTGTATTAAGCAAAAACTTAAAAGGCCACTTTTGCTCCTTCCTTTAATTGTCTGCGTAAGACAGGATTGATTGGATAACAAATCATATATATTTAAGTTCTTGTGTTTTAGTTAAACCATTATAATCAATTAAACGCCCGTAAGGACGAACCGAATTAGGACCGAAAAGGTATAATTTAATAAAGAGTTACCTCCCCTATATGAATTATCACCATTTACTTTATGAAATGTTCAACAGCATTGTCAATACCGACTATTCTGATTGAAGGTACTGTATTATGATGTTTAGAACCTTGATCGGCAGTTATCGTCTTCTGCAGTATTTTTTTTACAGTGAGACATTACTAGAGTGTGATATATATGTGTAATGTAGATTGATTTATTCTGTTCTGACAAAGGTTTTTTTCTTTCTTTATTAATTTGTAACAAATAATTCTGTTTTATAATGTATGATCAAAATAGAATCACAGTCTCTGAAAATGTTATGAACATTGTGTTAAAAAGTGTCAAAATAGATTTAGTTTATGTGTACGAATCATATATTAGTATAGATCTAGTATATGATTGCAAATTAACGGTTTAATCAGCGCAGAATCGAGTTTGCGCTGCAGAGAATAATGTTTAAGTGGAAAAAGATGACATATGTTACGTTTAAACGCAATACCCTTTATTTACTAACACCTTAGAGTGTAGATAACTACAGTAACTAAACGTACCCCACCCCACCCACCAACACACCTTGCGGCATCATCGCCTAGCACATTAAAGGGATAATATAAGAATAAAGCTAACAATGTGTTCAAAATAAAAACATTTTTAAAATAGATAAAAAGCATCTCATTGTCATTAAGAAATATAATCCAAGTGGTTTGGTATTTAAAATCCACTAAAACATAACATGATCGATATTTAAATTGAATTGTTGAACTTCAAACTAAATTCCTATTCTATAAATAGACATCACTTGTATACTGTTTGACGACCTTGAGGACTTCACATTGTCATTCGGACTCTTTCTAAGGTAAAACAAGTTTTACTCTTGTAAACCTGTAAAACGGATCATGTTGAAATTAAAACGTAATCACGTGACTATCTGATACGTCACAAAATATTTTAAGAGTAAGAGGGATAATACTATATTTTAGTGTAACCCACAGGCCCTATCTTACTATAGCTTTTGGATAGCTATAGATATTAAATAATGGAAAGGTGGGATACTTCAAAAAGACCAAACTCACTGAAGTTATACCGTAAAATGAAAATAATACTCTAAACATAAACAGTATTTAATAACAACAGATAGGTCGTGTTTTACCTATAAAGTTGATATATTACGTTCCTTATCGATTCCAACATTAAATGATTTTGCTCTGCTTATTTACTTCTTTTGCACGGTGTGAATATCTTGTATGATTTTGATTAGTTATCAGGTGCCGTTTGACAGATGGCGAGATAAACGTTTCGGTCTTTCCGTACACACCTAGTAGTTTATCATTACAAAGCAATAACTATTTAATTGTTTTCAACAAGGGTGTATATTTTGACATGTTTTCATGTTTATTATGTAATATTTCTGATATATTCTAACAACATTCCAAACCTTGAAACTGTAAGGTTTAAATTTTGGCTAATCATGCAATGAAGCCATGTTCACTCCGTGTCAGTACAGCGTAAATGTTAACATTTTGGAATTCGCGCAAAATGCATAGTTCTTGCTAATTACTGTTTTCAAAGAGTCCAAAATAAGTCAGTAGGATTAATATGATTTTGTCCACGGATTTAGTTTAGGTTTTCTCCCTTTGCACCTATCGATATATTCTATAAAATCTATAGTAAGATAGGGCCTGTGGTTTAACCTAGTCATTTTCAATATAGATTATTTTTGGCAAGTTTCAATAGATATCCATTTGGCAATAATATTTCAGTGAATATAGATATAAATGTGCTGTTGTTTACTTTTTGTATAAGCAAGTAGTGCAGAATTATATCTATTTGTTACAAGCTAATTCTACTTAAATAAGTAAAATCCTTACTTATATTTCAACTATAGTTTAATTACCTTATCTAGGCAGTTATCATTTTGTGTCATAGTCGTAACTATATGTATTTTGTTTAAATCGATTTATCACTTTCAAAAGAGCACCTGTAATCGTTGAGGCAGCCATGTTGTTGTTGTTGTAGTAAAGCATTATGGGAGCCTGTTACTAGGGTCAACTTGAATAACACGTTTCCGGCATACGCCGCTTTATGACCGACTTTCACCTATCACGTGTTTTTGGATACGCCGGAAGAACGTGGAAAAGCGATTATATCAATAAAGACCACTCTCGTTTATGTTTGTGATATGTTCAATGTTATATTTAACATTTTCTGCTCACACATGGTATCGATATATATTCAATCAAAATTTAATTTGCGATTAAATAAAAAACAAGTTCAATGTTTTCGCATAAACCCTTATCGTTCAGCGTCAGCCATCTTGTTTCAATCCTCACCGTATTTGGAAATCTGCGTAAGCGGCACACGATAAATTAATCCGGGTCTAAAAAGTGTGTCCGCACACCGGCACACGCCGGCGAACAGACCAAGTAGGGTATTATTAGATATAAAACGTCTCAGGAATGTATTACTGATAAAGTTTTGTCGCTAAAATAAATATATTATGATGTCTGCAAAATCATAGTACAAGGTATAAAATTGTAGTTATATATTTGTTCTTTTAACTTATGAAGTTTATTGTATTAATTTAATACAATTATAGTGTTAAATAACTGTTTTAAATGTTACGGTACTGTGTATGTTTTAATAGTGTAAGTTACTGCGAGTCCCAGCGGAAGACGTTCTCGCAGTTTTTATGCGGGATTTCCCACATATTTTATTCCGGACGACGTTCACGGCTTCACTTTTCGTTAGTCTTTATATTTTATTCAGGACGATGTTCACGGCGTCACTTTTCGTTTGCCCTTATGTGGTATTTACCATATATTTTATTCAGGACGACGTTCACGGCGTCACTTTTCGTGAGTCCTTATGTGGTATTTCCTACAAATTTCATACAGGACGGCGTTCACAGCGTCAATTTTCGTGAGTCCTTATGTGGTATTTCCCACATATTTTAACAGGACAACATTCACGGCGTCACTTTTCGTGAGTCCTTATGCGGTATTTCCCACATATATATTTTAACAGGACGACATTCACGGCGTCACTTTTCGTCAGTCTTTACAGATAGATTGTGAAATGTCAGCTGTTTTATTTGCGGGATCATTTTTTGTATAAATAGTCGGTGCAAACTGAATTCTGGACTCCACCCATTTATTTTATGAATAGCGGGATCATTTTTTGTATAAATAGTCGGTGCAAACTGAATTCTGGACTCCACCCATTTATTTTATGAATAGCGCAAACTGAATTCTGGACTCCGCACATTTTCAGTATAAACAGTCAGTGCAAACTGAATTCTGGACTCCGCACATTTAGTTTATGAAAAGTGCAAACTGAATTCTGGACTCCTCACATTTATTTTATGAATAGTGCAAACTGTATTCTGGACTCCGCACATCTATTTCATAAATACACCTGACGTTTCGTGTCTCTTTCTGTGTTAGTCTTATTTTATATTAAATACTTTTTATTTTCTAAAGGTTAATAATTTAACGCATTTTATAAATTAGATCTAAGCACAGTGTATTGAATATAGAGCAAAAAGCAGACTTAGATGCATTTTTGAAAACTGATTTATTGATCTATTTCAATTGATTTAAGTTGACATTTTCAATTATTAGCTCATCTGAGCAAAGCTATTCTGATCACCTGTTGTACGTCGTCCGTCGTCTGTCCGTAAACTTTTTAATTGCGTGCTTTCTAGCATTCGCATTTTTCATTGGACCTTCACTAATATTGTTTATTAGTTATATAACAATAAAATCTCGGACAAGTTCTTGAACTGGCCAAATCGGATTATTAATGTCAGAATTATGGCCCTTAAAACATTAAAAATGCACTATTTGACCTTGTGTGCACACTTGCACCTGCATTTTGTATTTATCATTAAACTTGCACAGTAGTTATATAACCATAACATAAAATCTTGGACAAGTCCTTAAACTGGCCAAATCGGAATATTTATGTCAGAGTTATGGCCATTGAAACATTACAAATGCACTATTTGACCTTATGGGCACCACTCTAGTACCGACATTTTGTATTTGATCTTCACCACACTTGCACAGTAGTTATATAACCATAAAATCGCAGACTAGTTTTTGAACTGGCAAAATCGGATGATTAATGGCAAAGCAATGGTCATTTAAAAAATACGCTATTTGTCATTGTTTGCAATCTAGCACCTGCATTTTTGTTTGATCCTCACCAAACTTGCACAACATACGAAGTAGTTATATAATAATCATATCTCAGACAAGTTCTTGAACTGGCCAAATTGGATTATTAATGTCAGCGTTATGGCCAATGAAACATTTAAAAATGCACTATTTGACCTTTTGTGCACTCTAGCACCCGCATTTTTTATTTGATTCTCACCAAACTCACACAGTAGTTATATTATGATAATATCTCGGACAAGTTTTTGAACTGGCCAAATTGTAGTATTAATGTTGTAGTTATGGCCATTGAAACATTTGAAAATGCACTATTTGACATTGCACTCTAGCACTCACATTGTTTATTTGATCCTCACAAAACTTGCACAGTAGTTTTAGAGCATAAAATCTTTGACAAAAACTTGAAATGGTCAAATCGGATTATTGATGTCAGAGATATTTGACCTTAAGTGCGCTCTAGCACCTGCAAAAACTGCCGCCTTTCACATTGTTTCCCTCGCCTTCTTGTTATTATTGATGTTACGCACAATTGTAGATTATCAATGGTTACATGATTGACAATTAAAGTATAGGGAATTGAGCTTAATCATGTCTGCTTTTATGCTTTCCTATACTATTTAATTGAGATATTTAAAGTGGAGTTTGCCTTAGTTTATATTTTAACCAGTGATTTAATTGTTTAAAACACTACTTCTTTTTTTCAACCACCTGACAAGTAGCTGGCTCGCAACAGTATTTTCTTTAATGACGTCGTCTCTACCGACTGCGCTATCGCAACAATTAAATAACAATGACAAAGCTAAGTGAATGTTAGAGCGAGAGTACGGAGTTTATTTTTTATATATTTGTAATATCAAAAACATTAATTTTCTGCAATCCAATAATTAAACTGTAAAAAAAGTTTATACTTTCTATTTCAGATGGTTAACAAGAATCAAACAAGATCAGATTAATGTTTGTGGTTAAATCGGAATATCTTGAAGGAAACCCAGTATTGGCTAGTTGATCAATATCTGCTTAAAACACTTTCTTGAGAAAACATGTGATTGAAATTAACTATTAGGTGCTTGAGAATGATACATTGGCATGTGAAACAGCATGTACAAGTCCTCGATTTTGAAACTTTCAAATATGATGAATACTGAAGATACACAATTCGAGTGTCAGAAGTGTAAGTAAACTTGTACAATCGTCACGTTCAACCTGTCGCTTGATACATACCAGGGATATACAATTTGAGTGTCAGGTGTGTAATAAGACATTTACACAATCATTATATTTAAACATTCACATGCAGACACATACTGGTGATAACTGATTGAGTGTAAGGTGTGTATTACGAAGTTTAACCATCCACATGCGAATACATACTTGGTGATAAGCACTTTGGGTGTCCAGTTTGTTTAAAGACATTTGTAGATTCGTCAACGTTAAATATGCATAGAAGGATTCATACTGGTGATAAACTATTTGAGTGTAAGGTGTGTAATAAGAAGTTTACCCAGTCGTCAACACTAAACAGTCACATGCGGATACATACCGGTGATAAACCATATGAGTGTCAGATATGTAGTAAGAAGTTTACTCGGTCGTCAACTCTAAATAATCACATGCGGATACATACTGGAGATAAACCATTTGAGTGTCAGATTTGTAATAAGAAGTTTACACAGGCTTCAATTCTAAACACTCACACGCGGATACATACTGGTGATAAACCATTTGAGTGTGGGGTGTGTTATAAGACATTTCCTGATTCTTCAAATCTAAACACACACATGCGGATACATACTGGTGATAAACCATTTAAGTGCCAAGTCTGTAATAAGAAGTTTACCCAGTCGCCAGCTCTAAAGAATCACATGCTGATACATACCGGTGATAAACCATATGAGTGTCCTGTTTGTAAAAACAAGTTTGCCCGGTCGTCAACTCTACAGAATCACATGCGGATACATACTGGAGATAAACCATTTGAGTGTCAGATGTGTAATAAGAAGTTTACACAGTCTGCAATTCTAAACAGTCACATGCGGATACATTCTGGTGATAAACCACTTGCTTGTCTGGTGTGTAAAAAGAAGTTTACCCAGTTGTCACATCTAACCGTTCACATTCGGATACATACTGGTGATAAACCATTTGAGTGTGAGGAAGTAGGTATGTAATATGAACTTTAACCAGTCTTCACATCTAAACAGTGACATGCGGAACTGTATTGACGATAAATGGTTTGATTGTGAGGAGTGTAATACGGCATTTATATATTTTTTTTGCTTTATAATGTCACTAGTGGACACATACTGGTGATAAGACATTAGAGAACTAGGTGTGTATACGACATTTACAGATGCTTCAGAATCTAAATTGAAGTTTTACCTAGTTGTCAATTCTAAACAGTCACATGCGAAACCAATCTGGCGATAAATAGTTTGAGTTACAGGAGTGTAAAATTACTAAGGCATTTATATCTCCATTTCTTTTAAAATGCCAATTGCGGAAACAATTCCATGACATGTATGTTTTTTTATAAGAAACACTGCATACTGTGTATACAACCACTACAAAGTCCATGACATCCCTGTTTTCTTACTACAGGCGCTGTATACTGTGTATATCAGCACTACTAAGTCCATGACCTGCTTGTTTCCTTACCTCTAGCGGTGCCTACTGTGTTTAACACCACTACAAAGTCCATGACATGTATGTTTTCTTACCACAAGCGCTGCGTACTGTGTATAACACCACTACAAATTCCATGACATATATGTTTTCCTGCCGTAAGCACTGCCTACTGTGTATAACACTTCTTCAAATTCCATAACATAAAATTATATGTTTTCGGAAGTCTCACACATCTGATAGTCCAAATGTAAATATAGTAACTGTTATTACCGATGTATACATTATTGAAAGCACAAAATCTGTATATGAGTTACAGTCTCACAGCGTTCCAATTTATAATCAACTCTTGAACATGCTATAAAAAACATACGATTAAATAAAATATATATCAACACAAACTCATTTATTCGTAATTATTTTGTAATATGCCACACTTACCAGTTCAGACAGTAATTGGATATTTTGTTGCAACATTTTATAAACGACCCATCGCAAATGAAAAATGAAAAACGACCTTAAAAACGAATGATAATAAGGTCAAACTGACCTTACAATGAATGATAATAGTGCCGAACTGTCCTTAAATGAATGATTAAAGTGTCAAATTGACCTTACAATAAATGATAGAAGTGCCAAACTGACCTTACAGTGAATGATTGAAGTGCCGAACTGTCCTTACAATGAATGATTAAAGTGCCGAACTGTCCTTGCACTGAATGATTTAAGTGCCGAACAGACCTTACAACGAATGATAATATGGCCGAACTGACCATACAATGAATGATAATATGGCCGAACTGCCCTTACAATGAATGATAATAGGGCCGAACTGACTTTACAATGAATGATAATAACGCCGAGCCGACCTTACAATGAATGACGATAGTGCCAAACTGACCTTACAATGAATGATAATAGTGCCGAACTGACCACCTTACAATGATTGATAATAGTGCCGAACTGACCTTACAATAAATGATAATAGTGCCGAACTGACCACCTTACAATGATTGATAATAGCGCCAAACTGACCTTACAATGAATGATGATAGTGCCGAACTGACAACCTTACAATGATTGATAATAGTGCCGAACTGACCACCTTACAATGAATGATAATAGTGCCGAACCTACCTTATTATGAATGATTATAGTGCCGAACTGACCTTACAATGAATGATAATAGTGCCGAACTGACCTTACAATGAATAAAAATGTGCCGAACTGACCTTACAATGAATGATAATATGGCCGATCTGACCTTACAATGCATGATGATAGTGCCAAACTGACCTTACATTGAATGATAATAGTGCCGAACTGACCTTACAATGAATGCTAATAGAGCCGAACTGACCTTACAATGAATGATAATAGTGCCGAACCGATCTTACAATGAATGCAAATAGAGCCGAACTGACCGAACTGACCTTACAATGAATGGTAATAGTGCCGAAATGACCTTACAATGAATGATAATAGTGCCGATCTGACCTTACAATGAATGATAATAGTGCCGATCTGACCTTACAATGAATGATAATAGTGCCGATCTGACCTTACAATGAATGGTAATAGGGCCGAACTGACTTTACTATGGATGATAATAGTGCCGAACTGACCTTACAATGAATGGTTAAAGTACTGAACTGACCTTACAATGAATGATAATAGGGTCGAAATGACCTTACAATGAATTATAATAATGCCGAACTGACCTTACAATGAATGATAATAGGGCCGAACCGACCTTACAATGAATGATAATAGTGCCGAACTTGCCTTACTATGAATGATAATAGAGCCGAACCGACCTTACAATGAATGATAATAGTGCCGAACTGATCTTTCAATGAATGATAATAGGGCTGAACTGACCTTACAATGAATGATAATAGGACCGAACTGACCTTACAATGAATGATTATATTGCCGAATCGACCTTACAATAAATGATAAAAGGGCCGAACTGACCTTACAATGAATGATAATAGAGCCGAACCTACCTTGCAATGGATGATAATAGTGCCAAACTGACCATACAATGAATGGTAATAGAGCCGAACTAACCTTACATTAAATGATAAAAGGGCCGAACCGACCTTACGATAAATGGTAATAGGTCCGAACTGACCTTACAATTACTAATAATAGTGTCGAACTATCCTTACTATGAATGATTATAGGGTCGAACTGACCTTACAATGAATGATAATAGGGCCGAACTGACCTTACAACGAATGATATTAGTGCCGAACTGACCTTACAAAGAATGATAATAGGGTCGAAATGTCCTTACAATTAATGATAATAGGGCAGAAATGACCTTACAACGAATGATATTAGTGCCGAATTGACCTTACAATGAAAGATAATAGGGTCGAACTGACCTTACAATGAATGATAATAGGGCCGAACTGACTTTACAATGATTGATAAAAGGGCCGAACTGTCCTTACAATGAATGATAATAAGGTCGAACTGTCCTTACAATGAATGAAATAGGGCCGAATTGACCTCACAACGAATGATAATATGGCCGAACCGACCTTACAGTGAATGATAATAGGACCGAACTGACCTTACAATGAATGATAATAGGGCGGAACCGTCCTTACACTGAATGATAATAGGGCCGAACCGACCTAACAATGAATGATAATAGTGCCAAACTGATCTTACAATGAATGATAATAGGGCGGAACTGTCCTTACAATGAATGATAATAGGGCTGAACTGACATGACAATGAATGATAATAGGGCCGAACTGATCTTACAATGAATGATAATAGGGCGGAACTGTCCTTACAATGAATGATAATAGGGCCGAACTGACATGACAATGAATGATAATAGGGCCGAACTGACGTTACAATGATTGTAATAGGCAGAACTGACCTGACAATGAATGATAATAGGGCCGAACCGACCTTACAATGAATGATAATAGGGCCGAAATGACCTTGCAATGAATGATAATAGCGCGGAACTGACTTTACCATGAATGATAAAAGCGCCGAACTGACTTTACATAAATGATAATAGGGCCGAAACGACCTTACAATGAATTATAATAGAACCGAACTGACTTTACAATGAATGATTATAGCGCCGAACTGACCTGACTATGAATGATGATAGGGCCGAACCGACCTTACAATGAAAAATAATAGAACCGAACTGACTTTACAATGAATGATTATAGGGCCGAACTGACCTACAATGAATGATAATAGGTTCGAAATATTGGACTTACAGTTACTTCTCGTATTTGAAGAAATCTTCATTTTCTGAGTAAAATACAAAATTGTGATGCTCAGAACCATTAAGTTATTTTTCCATCAGTAAGTTTTCCACCGTAAGTAGTGCTACGTTCTGTAAGATTTGTGGCCAAACTCTTCCTGATTGGGTTCTGTATTGATAGTTTAATTTATTGATTTTACTCCGATTCTGAAAGATGTTTTTGCACTTTAAACAAATCACGCTGGAATTCGTTCAGAATAGAAACAGTTAGTACCTTCTGGTCATGAGTTTGATGCTCTACCACTGGGCCAAGCGATCCACTTTGGATTAATAACGTATTTGCAGAATTTCTTTTCATATTTTGACAAAATAATTTCTGTTTTGTTTTCATATTTTTTTTTAATGAAAATGTGTGTTTAGTAGTTTATAAACTAGTCGTATGTACTTTTCTTAAAATGTCAATATAAATGTGTTTAATAATTATAAAATTTATGTTAAATCTGGGATATAATTATGTATTAATTGTTAATTACAAAATGTAGTTACATTATATAATGCACTATGGTTAGCATTGGTATTATTGTAAATGGCGCCACAGAAACATGAATAAGGTCATTAAAGAAGAAGAAGAAGACGAGAAAAATGAAGAAGAAGAAGAAGAAGAAGAAAATCAATAAATAGAAGACAACTTCATGTAACTCCTATTAAAAAACGATTAATAAACATATTTTGGTCTTTTGAAATAACGATTATTACTATATTTGTATATAAGTTAAATAGGATATATTAATACAAAGTGGCATTCCCGATTCAATTCTTAATTTTAATAAATGGCGATAAATTGAAATGGTAGATAACTTTACATATGGTTTATCTCATAACCAACAGACTGCAAATCAACAAACTTTGTATACTTCGTATTCGCCTGCTGGTTATACAGGGTCACCAATTAGGATGCAGTACATTCCGCCATCCCCAATTAAACCTGTGACAACAAACGTTAACGGAGAACTCTTTTCAGCAAAAATACATCGGTTAGACAGTATGGACTTAAAACTCCAGCAATTAGATGCAATACGAATTACCGTTGTGAAAATAACAGACCGTTTAGATAAACTTGATCAAGATCAAACAGTTTAGAAAAGAAAATGGTGGACATGGAACGCAGTCGAGAATTTGACTCCGATTTATTGGAAAATATTAAACAGAAACAAAAATATATTGATTCAATGATGGCAAAAATGCAAAACATGGAAAAACAACAAAGCGACAAAGACAAGAATATAAAAGCTGAGATTATAGATTTGAAATGTAGAAGTATGAGAGATAATTTACGCTTTTTTTGGGATCCCGAAGGCAAAAGACGAAACTGATACCGATTGCAGAGACAAAGTGCTAGAATTAATTGAGACAAAACTTGAACTCGTTAATACTAAACAGGATATGAAAATACACCGCGCCCATAGAATAGGTAGATATGATTCATAAAAAACCAGACCCATAGTGGCCAAATTCGCTTACTACCCTGAGCGGAAAGTCTTCGACAAATTGCTGAAAAGCTTGCCAGGCCGTACGGAATTAGTCAGCAATTTCCAGCAGACGTTGGTTTCCGTTATGCTTAACGCGAGACGTGAAGGGAAGGAGGCGTATATCGTGGCGGATTAACTGTATATATCCAGTCGTTTATACAGGGACGAGGAAGAAGGCGACGCTAACAAGGACAGGGGCGAGGGTGAAATCCGGTGTTTAACGTGGAATGTAAAGGGACTTTCGCAGCAGAAGAAGTCAATTTCTGATTTTACCAACATTATTGGAAAATACGTTGCTACTTTTTCTAAATAAGACATGGACAGGCAAAAACTCTAAATTGGACTTAAAATATTTAAATTATTCCTTTCATATAGAAAATTTCAAAATAAAAGAACCAAACGTAAAAGCGGAGGTATTTTAGCATATGTCAGAAACTATATGATAAAAGGAATTAAATTGATA
The DNA here is from genome assembly GCA_029582155.1 of Panopea generosa. Taxonomy (NCBI): domain Eukaryota; kingdom Metazoa; phylum Mollusca; class Bivalvia; order Adapedonta; family Hiatellidae; genus Panopea; species Panopea generosa. The sequence continues at coordinate 44,207,195 of CM055904.1, read as the reverse complement.
CAAAAATGATGTAGACTGTATATTATGGTTAAATTAAGATCGAACATTTTGTTCAGATTCCTGATGATTATTATCTTTGTTGTACTTATGTAGCACCTGAAAATTCCCCCGTCCATGCTAGGTATGATTTTGATATATTTTGCAAGTTAGAAAATGGATATTAGATACTTTCAAAATAAGGGAAAGGTATATTTCTGTGGAGATGAAAATGCAAGGTTAGGGAGAAAATCTGATTTTATTGAAAATGACGAGCCGTTAAATGATCATGATAATTTTGACATTGATTCATGTATGCCGAGGGCAACCGCAGACATTGGTACACATAGATTTGGTGAGTATTTGTAAGATAAATGCAAATCCCTACACATGCGCATAGTAAATGGGCGTCTGGGAACCGACGCAAATATAGGTAAACACATAATGGAGAAAGTGTTGTCGATTATCTCGTCATTGTTTCGTTTAATTTTAATACTATAACGGATTTCATTGTTCACGATTTTGACATCCATTGAAATCACGCGCCGATTTCCTTCGGATTAAAAATATTGTCATTACCGCGAGCTAATGAAACCCACGAACGCATATCGTATAATTGGAATACGGAAAACAAATTTGATTTCATAAACGACATAACGGTAAATATTGATAATTTGTGTAATAATTTAAATGATTGTAAAAACAGCAACTGCGACGCCGTTGCCATGGTTAAAATATTCTCAGAATATCTTACAGAGAAGGATATACACATTGTGAAAAGCGACATCAAACGCCAGTAAATGCATATTTCGTAAGTAAAAGTATTTAATAACAAATGGTTTGATCAAGAATGCAAACGAAAACTTGGGGTATACAAGTAGGCAGTTTCTCTTTTTAATTTAAGTAGGACAGCTGAAAGTAGACACTTCTTCGTGATAAATAAAAAATACAATAAATATCATTGTAGAATAGTCAAAAAAAGATTTAACATGCAAAAGGCGTCACAAATGAATGAAAAGAAACATAAATACCTAAAGAATTTTGTAACATATTTAGACAAAATTAGACATCCCAACGAAACCATAATATTAATATGACTGATTTTTATAACCATTTTAAAGATTTATCTTCAGAGTTCAAAATTAAAGAAGATGTAGATGTTCAAGATTTTCTGCAAAATTTTGATATCAATAAAAACACAAGCACATTTGTTAAACTAGATTTACCATTAACTATAGAAGAAACTAGAAAATTGATTTAGTTATTAGGTGCAAATATATCTTGCTCTTTTAATAACGTAATATATGAATATTTTAAGGAACGAATATACGTATTAGATAAGTGGTTAGAAGTTTTGTTTAATTATATCCTCGATAAACAACGTTTCCCCAAGTCATGGTCTAAAGGAGTTGTTATTCTTGTTGATGAAAAAGGAAAATCTAATGACCCTGTCAATTATAGAGGGATTACACTAGTAAGTTGTTTTGCAAAATTATTTATTGTTGTTATAGGTAAAGATTAAAGAAATGGGCATTGGACAATGAGATCCTTACAGATGCTCAATTTGGTTTTAAGGCAAATCATAGCACTGTAAATGCGGTATTTATCTTAAATTCTTCTGTAAACAGGCAATTGCAAGAAACAAAGACATTGTATTGTTGCTTTATTGATTTAATGAAATGTTTTGATTCTATTTATAGAAATGCTCTTTGGTCGAAATTTATCAAAGCAGGTATAAATGGAAGGCTTTTCGGTTATTGTAGGATGATGTCAAATTGTGTGTTAAACATATGAATAACAGATTTTTACAATTGTGAAGTTTGATTGTTGCAAGGGGAGATAATCTCACCAATTTTAGTTTCGCTGTTCGTTAATGATATTGAACGTTTTCTTCAACGTGATCAAAGTACCGGCCTAGCTTTGGATCAACTTTCTATTTATCTATTGCTATTGCAGATAATGCTGTTATCTTCTCAAAAACAGCAATACGTACCATTTGAGTGTGAAGTGTGTAATATGAAGTTTACAGATTATTCAAAGCTAAACAGTCACATGCGGATACATACTGGTGATAAACCATTTGAGTATCAGAATTGGAATAAATCATTTAAGCGTTATTCCAGTCTTAACATAGACATGCAAGGTCATACTAGTGTTAAAAACTTTAAGTGCCAGGTGTGTAATAAGAAGTTTACCCAAACTGCCACACGCGGAACCATACTGGCGATATATAGTTTGAGAGTCGGGAGTGTTATAAGATGTTTGAAGTCTCAGCTTTCGTTTCAGATTTGTTTTAAGTTCTACTGGCCTGTGGCCAGAAGGGCTTATGCGATGACGCGTTGTCCGTCGTCCGTCGTCTGTCGTCCGTTAGCAGCACTTTCTCTGAAACCGCTAGGCCAATTAAACTGAAACTTCACATGGATGTTTCTATTGCATAGGAGACTATACAGAAGATTTATTTGTCGATCTGAAATTCAAGATGGCCGCCGTTTCTAAAAATAGTCCAAAACGTAAATAAATATGCTTCTTATGATCGACCCAACATATTTTCAAAATGTTTATGTAGTAATGATAATCAACTATAGTTTTGTCAGATTGTTCAAATGGTTTCCCTTGGTTTAAAAGTGACCCCGCCCCGAGGGTTCAATTAGGGGACATATGTCATTATAATAAATATTAATTTATTTATTTTTAAATGGAAATGATTTTGCCTTTATCTTCACAGAAGCATTGTTTGGTGAAGGAAGTTCAGATTTGTAAAAATGACTGGGTTTCACTGTCTTAAGTGGTAAGGATGGGCCCCAGAAGGGTAAAAATTCCTATGTGAACGTGTTGAATTGCAGATACGAATTTAGGGGCTAAAATATATAGGGGCCCAGTAAGGGGACTTAGAATTTTACATAGGGATACTTTTTTTTTCCATCTATTTAGGCAAAATTATTATTTAGTTTGAGTTCCGAAGTATCATCTAGTTTTAGGAAATAAGATTTGGCTCAATAAGGAGAATTGACTTTCCATAAGTGGCCACGATGGGTCAAAAAACGGTTAAAATAGAAAATGTTCAAAAATCTACTTCTCAACAACCGGTCAGTCAAATTTGTTCATATTTGATATGGATTATCCCAATGAGCATGGGTTTAAAGTTTGTACAAATCTAGGCTATTGTATTTATAACCTTTTCATTCAGTTTGAGTTTTGAAGCAACTTCTAGTCAAAACAAATATGATTTTGTTCGATACGAAGGGTTGACTATCTAAAAGGGGCCAGGTGGGGTCACAAAATGGTTAAAATTGAAAATTGTCATAAACCTTATATTCAACAACCGGTCAGTCAATTTTGTTCATATTCGATATAAATTATCTCTATGATTAAGAGTTCTAAGTTAGTACAAATCAAGGGACACTGGGGTGTATATAGGCCATGTAAGGGGTCTTTGAGTTTTACATAGGAATACTATGGAAAAATGGAAAATTCTCATTAATTGTCCATTTGGGTAAATATGTTGTTAAATTTGAGATCTAAAGCATTGTCTAGTAACAATAAATTTGATTTTGCGACAATAAGGTTAAACTTCACAATTTTCACAAATTTCCTCTCAATAACCTTTCAGTCAAACTAGTTCATATTTGATATGAATTATCATAACATCAGCAAGGACTGACGATTCTGCATATTAAAAGGCTGGGATATATTGGTGCCCTGTAATGTGACTTTTACATAGGAATATGATAGGGAAAACTGATTTTTTTTTATTTTGCATCCATGTGTACAAAAAAACTTCTTTTTAAAATTTGAAACATTTCTGCTCATAACAAATCGCTAAGAGTGGGTGATTGAAGTTCTGACAAATTAAGGGACTGGGTTGTATAAGGGTTCAGTACAGGAGAATTTTTTTTTGAGTAAGTTTTTGTTCAATATGGGTGTGCTGGGGGTATTTATTCTTAAGTTATTAAGACGACCCACCCCCCAAAGAGGGTAAATATTGTGGAATTTCAAAAAGTTCTATGGCCACTATGAGTCAGTAGAGCGTCATCATGCCCTCTTGGGCCTCTAGTTTCAATATAGTACCGCAGTTTTGCGTTAACAGTGCCACAGCGGTACATATTTTTTTTGACGATTGTCACCGTTTTTAGCTCTACTGGCCAAAGATCAGCAGGGCTTATGTCAAAGTAAATTGTCCGTCGTCCGTCCGTCTGTTATCCTTTTTTTCTTGTAGACGCGATAGCACCTTCATTTTTATAAACTCTTAAGCAAACTTGCACACTAGTTATATAACCATAAGATTTCGGAAGAGTTTTTTGAACCAGCGTCATTCGACCAGAAATGTTCCCGCCACAGGGCCTGTAAGCACATTTTAAGCGAAATTTTAGAAAACATTTTCTCTATTTTACATGTAATAGTACGTTTTTGATTCCTATTATTATATCTTATAAACATGCTTATAAACAAAACGTTACCAAATGTATACGTACATATATTAAATTAATGGATGTTAGCATCCATTGAAAGGCTTAGGCATACATTATTGAATTAGTACACTTTTGTATAACAGTTATAACTTCCACTAATTTAATATACATACATTTATTGTTTTCAACTTCCATATTGTACATATTTTCTGATAATCTTTGTAATCGTGTCACTAGAGGCAAATAAAGATGTTTTTGTACACTATAGCTATTTACAAACATATTATTTGGACTTGTGTACATATACAATGATTGTTTTATGGTTCAGGAGATGTTTATTCATAATTTGTTTATTAATATTTGTTTTTTATTAAAAATCATATAATGCTCTGACTGAGACTCGATTGAAATCATTGTCCAAATATTGTCACTACTATATAGTCGAATAATTGTATTTGCAGCCCCTTTTATTATCACTTACTATGCTTACCACAAGCACTGCTTACAGTGTATATCACATCTACAAAGTCCATGGAAAATATGTTTTATTAAAACAAGTGCTGCTTACTCTGTACATCGCCACTACAAAGTTGCTGAGATGTATGTTTTCTTAATACAAACACTGCTTTCTGCGTGTATCAAAATTACAAAGTCCAAAACATGTATGTTTTCTTATCACAAATAATGCTTACTTTGTACTTCACCACTGCAAAGTCCATGACATGTATGTTTTCTTATCACAAACACTGCTTACTGTGTATATCACCACTACAAAATCCATGACATATATGTTTACTTATCACAAACACTTCTTACTGTGTATATCACCACTACAAAGTCCATGACATGCATGTTTACTTATCACAAACACTGCTTACTGTGTATATTTCCACTACAAAGTCCATGACATGTATGTTTTCGTATCACAAATACTGCTTACTGTGTATACCAACACTACAAAGCCCATGACATGTATGTTTACTTATCACAAACACTGCTTACTGTGTATATCACCACTACAAAGTCAATGACATGTATGTTTACTTATCACAAACACTGTGTACTATGTATATCAACACTACAAAGTCCATGACATGTATGTTTTCTTATCACAAACATTGCTTACTGTGTATATCACCACTATAAGGTCAATGACATATATGTGTTCAAATCACAAACACTGTTTACTGTGTATATCACCACTACAAAGTCCATGGAAAGTATGTTTGCTTATCACAGACACTGCTTACTGTGTATATCACCACTACAAAGTCCATGGAAAGTATGTTTGCTTATCACAGACACTGCATACTGTGTATATCACCACTACAAAGTCAATGACATGTATGTTTACTTATCACAAACACTGTATACTGTGTATATCACCACTATAATGTCAATGACATATATGTGTTCTTATCACAGACACTGTTTACTGTGTATATCACCTCTACAAAGTCTATGACATGTATGTTTGCTTATCACAGACACTGCTTACTGTGTCTATCACCGCTACAACGTCAATGATATGTATGTGTACTTATCACATACACAGCTTCCTGTGTACATCACCACTTCAAAGTCCATTACATGTATGTTTATTTATCACAGACACTGCTTACTGTGTATATCTCCGCTACAAAGTCTATGACATGTATGTTTACTTATCACAAACACTGCTTTCTGTGTATATCACCACTACAAAGTCTATAACATCTATGTTTACTATTCACAAAAACTGCTTACTGTGTATATCAACACTACAAAGTCTATGACATGTATGTTTACTTATCACAGACACAGCTTACTGTGTATATCACCATTACAACGTCAATGACATGTATGTGTACTTATCACGTACACAGTTTACTGTGTACATCACCACTTCAAAGTCCATTACATGTATGTTTATTTATCACCGACACTGCCTACTGTGTATATCTCCGCTACAAAGTCTATGCCATGTTTGTTTACTTATCACAGACACTGTTTACTGTGTATATCACCACTACAACGTCTATGACATGTATGTTTACTTATCAAAGACATTGCTTACTGTGTATATCACCATTACAACGTCAATGACATGTATGTGTACTTATCACATACACAGCTTACTGTGAACATCACCACTTCAAAGTCCATTACATGTATGTTTATTTATCACAGACACTGCTTACTGTGTATTTCTCCTTTACAAAGTCTATGACACATGTTTGTTTACTGATCACAGACACTGCTTACTGTGTATATCACCACTACAAAGTCTATGACATGTTTTTTTACTTATCACAGACACTACTTACTGTGTATATCACCGCTACAAAGTCCATGACATGTTTGTTTACTTATCACAGACACTGCTTACTGTCTATATCACCACTACAAAGTATATGACATGTATGTTTATTTACCACAGACACTGTTTACTGTCTGTATCACCACTACAAAATGTATGTTTACTTATCACAAACACTGCTTACTGTGTATATCAACGCTACAAAGTCTATGACATGTATGTTTACTTATCACAGACACTGCTTACTGCGTATATCACCTCTATAAAGTCTATGACATGTATGTTTACTTATCACAGACACTACTTACTGTGCATATCACCACTACAAAGTATATGACATGTATGTTTACTTATCACAGACACTGCTTACTGCGTATATCACCACTACAAAGTCTATGAAATGTATGTTTACTTATCACAGACACTGCTTCTGCGTATATCACCACTACAAAGTATATGACATGTATGTTTACTTATCACAAACACTGCTTACTGCGTATATCACCATTACAAAGTCCATGACATGTATGTTAACTTATCACATACACTGCTTACTGTGTATATCTCCACTACAAAGTCCATGACATGTATGTTTATTTATATTAGATACTGCGTACTGTGTTTATCACCACTACAAAGTCTATGACATGTATGTGTACTTATCACAGACACTGGTTACTGTGTATATCACCGCTACAAAGTCCATGACATGTATATTTACTTATCACAGACACTGCTTACTGTGTTAATCACCACTACAAAGTCTATGCCATGTATGTTTACTTATCACAAACACTGCATACTGCGTATATCACCACTACAAAGTCTATGACATGTATGTTTACTTATCACAGACACTGCTTACTGCGTATATCACCGCTACAAAGTCTATGACATGTATGTTTACTTATCACAGACACTGCTTACTGCGTATATCACCGCTATAAAATTTATGACATGTATATTTACTTATCACAGACACTGCTTACTGCGTATATCACCACTACAAAATCTATGACATGTATGTTTACTTATCACAAACATTGCTTACTGCGTATATCACCACTACAAAGTCCATGACATGTATGTTTACTTATTACATACACTGCTTACTGCGTATATCACCACTACAAAGTCCATTACATGTATGTTTACTTATCACAGACACTGCTTACTGCGTATATCACGACTACAAAGTCTATCACATGTATGTTTACTTATCACAGACACTGGTTACTGTGTATATCTACGCTACAAAGTCCATGACATGTATGTTTATTTATCACATACACTGCTTACTGTGTATATCACCGCTATAAAGTCTATGACATGTATGTTTACTTATCACAAATACTGTTTACTGTGTATATCACCGCTATAAAGTCTATGACATGTATATTTACTTATCACAGACACTGCTTACTGTGTAAATCACCACTACAAAGTCTATGGCATATATGTTTACTTATCACAAACACTGCTTACTGTGTATATCACCACTACAATGTCAGTGACATATATGTTTTCACACAAGCGCTGCCTACTGTGTATATCACCACTACAAAGTTCATGACAAATATGTTTTCTTAACACAATCGCTGCATACTATGTATCACCACTACAAAGTCAATGACATGTATGTTTTCCTAATACACGCACTGTCATGAAATATTTCCAAAGAAATATTGCGTTACACCTAAAGCAAGTATTAGAATATACTCCAATAGTTTTTAAAATTAACATAGTACTGTACCACAAGTTCTTTGAAAAAGAAGTACATATTTCCTTAAAGTCTTCCTTCTTTTCCTTAAATTTTCAGATAGTAACATTTCCATATATGGTTTATTTCTATGTGTGATTATACACTTATAGATGTAACGATCATATTTAATATGTTGTCATGTAAAATTGATTTCAACATTGCCCCTTTAAACAAAATATTATAAAGTAACTTTTATACAATCTTAGATTATTTGGTAACTTTGTTTTGTTACATAAATTACAATAAGTTCTTTGGTGTATTTTGTGATATAAGTTCCTGTTTACCTGTTTTACTGTGCCTTGCCTCATATAACTGTAATAAAAACACTTTATCACACAGAACTGTAGAGTAGGCTGGCAATACTTTGGTCACCTATTAATTAAGATTAATTAGCAATTAACACGCCGAGATAAAATATCACAATCTGCTGATAGTTCCTACTGATTATATCAGAGGTATGATTGTAATTAAATACAGTTTCCTGTCATTTATTGAAATGTGACACATTAATTATAGAACAATGGGTAACCTGGAAACTGACCACTATAAAATATGTTATAAACCATGTCCAGTTATATCCAACATTTGATTACAACATTGCTATGTTCTAGTAAAGCATGCTCTGCAATAGAGTAAGGAATCTCCAATCAAGGTATAAAAGGTATGAAATTGTGTTTTTTACTTTCCTGTAATTTTGTACTATTGCTTTTTTTCATTTTATAATATGACGTGGATCAGGATATGGGTATTTGTCAAATTAATTCAACTTAATGAAATAGAATTGTTATGGCATTTTTGGGGTAAATCAGCATAAGGTTATCGTAATAGAAATGGATAAAATCATATTCAATATTTTACAGGCGTTTATTGACTGCTTGGTACTCTTTGTTGATAACATGGCTTACCTTAATAAGGTAAAACCTAAAATGCATATATATGATATAACATATGCTATAGTTATGCTGTCTGATGCACATAGGTGTATGAACATGAATAAGGTCATTTTACGTATACTGCAGTCTAGAAATACTCATGTCTCATGAATATAATTAAATGAAATTAACCAAGAAACATATTCTGGTTTAACAATTTACCTTCAATTTCAACGCAATATATATATATTAAGGGAATGTTTTCATGAAATAGGGGAAAACATATGTTTTGTGGAGAGAAATGGATTCTATCTTCGGCCAAAAAAGGACAAAAAACAAAACTACTGTAATGTTGTAATTACGTATATAAATGAAATGTATTATTTTGCATAAAACATCGCTTCTTTAAAACAGAAGAAAAACAATATTTAACATACTAGTATTATTATATGTAATATCATTGGCTATTGTAAAGTACAACAATGGATACAACTATGTGTTTACAATTATTTGTGAAAGTGTGAATTGTATGATATTTACAGGCGTTGTAAAATGAACATATTAATACTATTACTTGATTGGTCTTTATCATTTACAATATATGTAATGTTTGAACTATTATCTTGGCCTACCTTGCTGTATTGATGCCATTGACTGTTTATTTGAATTTATTATGTTCTATGTGTTCTGATAGACCATTCGTTCTTGTGTATTATTGAATAAATATCAAATATATATGATAACTGTGGGCACAAAGCAAATGAAATGAAATGTATATAAAGGACCAAATTAAGTGAAAAATTGAGCCAGAGTTTTAATTTTCATATTTATACTGCACATTGAAAATATTTAATGTCTGTATTCCAATTAATTTAGCTACATTAAGTTTATATTTCAATTTTATTTTAGGTTGTTAACATAACTGATATGAGACTATGGTGAAAAGTTCTTAAAAGGAAACCAAGTATTGTACTTGCTGATATGGAATGGTAAAAATCAGCATATTGTCAATTAAAGTCAATATGTCCAAGTCATCAAATCCGAAACGTTTTAATGTGATGAATATTAGAAATCAACCATTTGAGTGCCAGATGTGTAATAAGAAGTTTACATATTCGCCAGCTCTAAACAGTCACATGCGTATTCATACTGGTGATAAACCATTTGAGTGTAAGGTATGTAATAAGACGTGTACACAGTTGTCAAATCTAAAGAGTCACATGCGTATTCATACTGGTGATAAACCATTTGAGTGTCAGATATGTAATAAGACGTGTATACAGTTATCAGCTCTAAAGAGTCACATGCGGATTCATACTGGGGATAAACCTTATAAGTGTCAGGTGTGTAATAAGAAGTTTACATGGTCGTCAAGTTTAAAGAAGCACATACGGATACATACTGGTAATAAACCATTTGAGTGTCTGGTGTGTAATAAGAAATTTACAGAATCGTCAACTTTAATGAGCCACGCATTGATACATACTGATGGTAAACCATTTGAATGCAAGATATGTAATAAGAAGTTTACACAGTCGTCAACTTTAAACAAACATATGCGTATTCATACTGGTGATAAACCATTTGAGTGTCAGGTGTGTAATAATAAGTTTACACAGTCGTCAACTTTAAGGAGCCACGCATTAATACATACTGGTGATAAACTATTTGAATGCAAGATATGTAATAAGAAGTTTACACAATCGTCAACTTTAAACAGACACATGCGTAGTCATACTGGTGATAAACCATTTGAGTGCCAAGTGTGTAATAAGAAGTTTACAGGGTCCTCAAGTTTAAAGAATCACATGCGGATTCATACTGGGGATAAACCATTTGAGTGTCAGGTGTGTAATAAGAAGTTTACATTGTCGTCAAGTTTAAAGAAGCACTTACGGATACATACTGGTAATAAACCATTTGGGTGTCTGGTGTGTAATAGGAAGTTTACAGATTCGTCAACTTTAAGTCGACACGCATTAATACATACTGATGATAAACCATTTGAGTGCCAGATATGTAATAAGAAGTTTACACAATCGTCAACTTTAAGCAGACACGTGCGTATTCATACTGGTGATAAACCATTTGAGTGTCGGGTGTGTAATAAGACGCTTACACGGTCGTCAATTCTAAAGAATCACATGCGGATACATACTGGTGATAAACCATTTGAGTGTCAGGTATGTTATAAGAAGTTTACATGGTCGTCAGTTCTAAAGGATCACATGCGGACACATACTGGTGATAAACCATTTGAGTGCCAAGTATGTAATAAGACGTTTACACAGTCGTCAACTTTAGAGAATCACACGCGGATTCATGCTGGGGATAAATGATTTGAGTGCCAGGTGTGTAATAAGAAGTTTACAGAGTCGTCATGTTTAAAGAAACACATACGGATACATACTGGTAATAAACCATTTGGGTGCCAAGTTTGTAATTAAAAAATTTCGGTTTCGTCAAGTCTAAATAGACATATGCGGATACATACTGTGATACACCCTTTGATTGTATGGTGTGTAATAAGAAGTTTAGACATTCTTCAAATCTAAACTGTCACATGCGGATACATACTGGTGATCAATTATTTGAGAGTAATATATGTAATAAGATATTTGCACAGTCTTCAAATCTAACCAGGCACATGCAGAAATATACTGGTAATAAATCAGCTGAGTATTAGATGTGTAATAAGAATTTTACACAGTCGTCAACTTTAAGCAATTACTTGCGAATAGATACTGGTGATACACAATTTTTGTGTTAAGTGTATTAATAACCATTTGAATGTTCTGTGTGTAATAAGAAGTTTATACAGTCTTCAAATCTAAACGGGCACATGCGGATACATACTGGTGATACACCATTTTAGTGTTAAGTGTGTAATAGGAAGTTTACACAGTCGTCATCTCTAAGTAATCACTTCCGAATACATACTGGTGATAAACCATTTGATTACAAGGCCAGGTATGTAATAAGATGTTTACACAGTCTTCCACTCCATGCAAGAACATGATAATATATACGGGTGATAAACCAGTTAAGTGTTAAGTGTTTCATAAGATGATTACACAATCGTCATATTTAACCAGGCAAATATGTAAACCAACTTGTCAGCAAGATGTTGCCTTGATAAGGAACTATTGTCAAATTATACATACAAAAATAAATGGGGACTTTACATGGTCGTATTTCTTGTGTATTTCTAAACATAGCGCAGAAACTACCTCACACGGTTTATTGGGTAACGTGTATAGGTCCATATAGAGTATATAGGGCTGATTTTACTTATGAATTGATAACTAAAGTTCAATTTATCCGATAACATTTTTGCAAACACTTTAGAAAGCCTTAGTTATAACGGTTGTTCACATATGTTTTTCAATTTTTTATGTTTATAGGAACATGGTCTTTTTTTCAGTTACAATTCGGCACCATAAAATCATAGTTTTCCCTATATGTCCAATGTAAAATTTGAAACATTATGAGAAGTAGTGTGTATTTAAAAGCAGTTTACGTGTCTTTAATATATAATGACATATTTGTTGTAATTAATTTCAAAATTTAAAGATGCTTATCTTTCCAATGGTATATTTTTAAATTGCTTAATCCGTTGGGAACATGGTCTTTTTTTAACAAAATTATTAGTAATTTTTCTATTTTTCATTTTTTACCTTCGCGAACAGAACAAGAATGATATTGGTTACGTGGCTACCTGCGGGCGATAGTTGAAGGTCGCGTTTTAAAAGCTACTGCTATGGTACTTTATAACTTTAAGAAATTATGCTGTTATATATATTATTAATGTATAAATATATCATGAATAGTGAAATTGTATCTATATTATATAAAGTATTGTTAATAGTAATATAATGCGCTATTTGAATGTCTTGTGATCTGTTAATTGCCATACATTATGTTAATCTGCTTTATTGGTGTTGTAAAATAAACAAAGTAATTATGAAAGCAAGTTTATCAATTGTATTTTCACAGTTTTACAGCGCTAATTGGCAGCAGACCGAACCATATTGTCCTTAATGACAATTAGCAACAGTTTATACCTCCATTATGCCTTAGGGCATGTTTTGTTTTAAATATTTTGCCAGTATGAGATACATAATTAAATATAACTAAAAGTCATCATTTAAAAAAATGTTGACAGTTTTTAAAAAGAACATTTTCGTTTATTCACCAGGTAATAAAACATTACAAAAAGGGGAAAGGTTCCTATTGGTTTTATTGCCCCCATATACTGTATAAACTGTTAAACTTTAGATGTACGAAATAAATACCTTATGGCTAAAGTACCAGTCGTTAAAGTATTTTCTCATTTTATGATCTGTTTTAGAATAAAAAACAAATGTTAATTACGAGTAATGGTTTGCATTAAAACAACAACTGTATGAACAGAAAATCAAAACGAACAAAAAAGAATTAGCAAACAAAAAACGCACGCGCGCGTATATGTATACGTGTGTCCATTCGTATAGGTGTTAAGGTGTGTAGAATAAAGTATCATTTCTTTTATGAAAATATTAAAAAAAAGAAGAAAAGTTTGATTTATCTCTTCTTTAATGAATATTTTGTATATAAAATATTTTGTCTAGCGAAAATGTCCAATGACGTTAAAAATAGTTTGTCGTAACGTTGCAATGCGGGATAAATCAATCAGTGTTATTGTCTTTATTTGCTTCGGGTCATACGTTTATTGGTCATAAAACAGTAGGGTGCCCAAAATAAACTGATCATGAAGGGTAATTTGCAAACAGAGCATTTGTTTGTTGTTTTCATGATGACGCTTGGAGATTTATTTTTAAAAACGAATTAATTTTAATGAAATAAAGAATTAAGAAATAAAAATTAAGACATTGGTCCTTTTAACAGTTATTTTTTCTATTTATTATTGTAGGCGTGAATTTAATATTGTCAATATGTGTCAATATGTGTATTAAATATAATTCAATGATTATTAACTACATGTATCGAGTTTGCGCTGTAGAGAATAGTATATATGTAGAGCGTAAATAACTACAGAAACTAATGGTAAACCTACGTCCCCACCAACCTTGCGGTGCCATCGCATAGTACATTAAAGGGATTATATTAGTAAAAAGCTAACACTGTCTTAAAAATAAAATATTTTTAGAATGGCTAGAACGCATCTTAAGTTAGGGAAGCCATTTTCAATATTTATTATTTTTGGCAAGATTCATAGATATCCGTTTGGCAATAAGGTTTCAGTTAATATAGATAGATACGAGAAGTATTTGAAAAAATATGTTTATAGTAAATTTTTGAAGAATCCTGGTATATTGTTATACCCAGATTTCTCCGGAAAGATGCGCTGTTATTTACATTTTGCAAGTGGTGCAGAATTATAACCATTTCTTCTTAAATAAGTAAATCCCTTACTATCGCCATTTCAGCCATGGTTTATTTTCCTTATCTAGTCAGTAATCAGCTTGTGCACCTGTAATTGTTGAGGCAGCCATGTTGTTATGTTGTAGTAAAGCATTATTGGAGTCTGTTACTAGGGGTCCGCTTGATTAACACGCTTGCGGCGCACACCCATTTATAACCGGCGTGCACCTATAACGTGTTTTTAGAAAGCCCAATAAAACCTAAAAAAATACGAATATATTAATTTAGACCACTTTCGTTTATGTTTGGGATAAGTTCAATGTTATATTCAACATTTTCTGCTCACACATGGTATGGATATATATTCAAACAGACGTGGACATTTTAAAGGGATTATATTGGCATATTACCGTCAATTTGTTTTCCGAAATACACATGCCCAGCATGAAGATGCTTATAACTTGGAGAAATACGCGTCTAAAGTGTCTAACTGTATAACCTCTTTATTTCTGAAGCCACGTTTTTGTTTTTGTTTACATTCGTCATTTTCAACGAACCTCTTTCGGGTTTCCGAACAATCATCGGATAACATCGTGAAGATTCGTTCCCGATCTCGTTTTCGGAGGTAAACATCCGGTGACCTCTTTCAGCAAAATAATTGCGTAATAGCAATGTATTGGTAAGTATAAACTAGTAAGACCGATTTACTTCAATATTTGTTTTGGTTGTACGCGAAAGTCAAGAAATATACATCAGAAATAGTGAACGTAGATGTATGTCATATGTCACCAATAAATTTCGCGCTTATTGTCAAGAAATGTTTTGAAATGAATCGAGTTGCGTGTGGGTGCAGACTAGTGCATATCAAATCACGTTGTCGAATGATTTGCTTTATTTTTTAAATATTTAATTGTCCGCTAGTCTCATCCGTATTACGGCGATTTAATGAGACAAGATACAAACTATTATGATGTATTGACAAGGGATTCTGTATATGCAAATAGGATACCCTTTTTTCAAGTTACATGCCTTTTAGGCATCAATCACCAAAAAGAATTCAGTTTGGGCTGGACCCGTCTGGGATACTGAATCTCGAATATATCAATTTGTTAAAAGAAATCAGGTTGAAAAGAGATATTAATCATATACTTTTTTTCTCTGCTTTTAAATTCTCCTTCTCTCTCTCTCTCTCTCTCTCTCTCTCTCTTTCTCTCACTCAATCACCTGTTGTATACTTATAGTTATTTGTAATGACATAAACAAGTAATTTGTTCTGTAATATTGTTATTGAACTTGTGACTGGTAGGGAGAGCGTCGAATCTAAGTTTAAAAAACTGGTTGCCCAACCCTATTTCAAAGTAAAATTTGGGTCTTATTTCAAACTAAAATATGTTGAAACTATAAACATCAGTTTTATTGTTCAGACATCCCTATTTATGATGTTGAAAGTATGTTTATGCAAAGAATTAACCTATGTGTGGCATAATACACCATGGTAAACAACAAATATTATCTCATGTAATTGTAAAGATTGATATTGGCTCCTTATATTGTTTTTAAATTGTAGTGTTATCTAGTCATAGATGATTTTTTTACTGGATGCATACATGTTTTGTTTTCTATTTTACAGTATTGAGAAATACAGACATGGATAAAGCAAAAACGTCAAAAAAGGCATGGAAAGTGTAAATGGCCAACAGCATATCTTCTTTATGAGAGACTGGCTCTACCACTATACCGCAACTGTGGTTGACATGACATTGTGTATTATCATCAGTATAACAAGTTTCTGACCTGTATTTTGAAGCAGAAGTTGAAGTTTGGACATGTCTTCATCCTTGTAAAGTTCCTACACTGTAATTGTTTGTACAGAAGCAGTTGATCATGCGAATTAAATACTGATTTTCCAGAGTGTAGTGCCAATTACCAATCATTGTAACAGTGGAATTGTATATAAAAGTAGAACTGTATGAGAAACAGTTGCCGAATTAATATATGGACAGGGTCCTCCTAGAAATGGCGTCATCACAAATGATCACATAATGGTCCTCGCTCAGGCCGTGAGATAGTGTTTGTCAATTACATTCGAAGTGACGACGGACTGTTCTGCTCAAATTTAGCTGTAGTTTTTCGTAACCAGTAAAATGGATATGCTTTAAAGTAACCGTCATAGGTAAGTGAATATGATGCAAAAGGAACAGAATTCAGGACTTTTCTGTATCAATTTTTGATGCGGCAGCCCTGGCACTGACCAGGATGCAGAGACAGGATGTCCTTGCTCTATAGTGCAACCAGCAGTTTTATGGCATCATGGGTGAACACATGCTAGTCATTGTGAAGATCAAATTATTGAAGATCAAATTATCAAACAAATAATGGCATTGTATTTCAATATTCTTAAATATGCTTTTGAAATGTATTCCAATATACTTTTGCAAAGAAGATGTATCGCAATACACCCAAAACTCTATTGTATAAACATAAATGTGTTTTGCATGTACTTGTGAAATACAATGAACAAGAAAATACTAATTGTAGCTCAAGGTATTTTATTCATTTCATTAGTGTGTCACAATTTTAACAAATATTACACGTGTACCAGGACGTAGATTATTAATTATACATTTGTATAATATGAAATTAAAATGAAAGAGACACTCGACAAATGTTGACATCTAGTTACGACTATTGTTCATGCATTATAACAATTATCTTATCACATTTATTCACATCACAAAATTAATTTTTAAGTATAACAATCTGTAACTGTTTATTTGAGAAATTATTAATTTTCTGATTGAAAATAGTAAAGTCATTCAAGTTTTCAAAATGTAATAAATTGTTAAAATTACAAATTTGTGTTTTCTTGAACTGCCTCCTGTAATACAGATTGAAATGGATGCATTATTTGTCATACTGATCATCATATAGGACTATAAATATGCAAAAAAACAATATCAATAATATAAGTGCATGTTTAAATATGTGGAAATAAGACAATAGATAACATTTCAATTGCAGTGGTGGTATTAAAATGGAACTTCCATGAAAACCAGGTTTTCCATTTGCAATATATTTGTGTGATTAATATTAAGCCACAATTGTGTTGCAATCCTTAGTTATAAAATTATACTTTAGCCAGACAGGGATTTGTACTCACAACCTCTAGAATGACCTTCAGATGCATGCTATATTGCAATCAATAATCATACATCACGGTCAAATATCAACAATTCTACACTAAGATCAATAATCTGACATCAAAGTTAACAATCAATAATCCCACATCTTGCTGAATGGTCAATTATCCTATATCAGGATCAATAATCACACATCTCGGATAGTGGTAAATAATCACATACCAGGATCAATTATTCTACATCACGGTCAATAATCAATAATTTTTCATCACATTAATAATCCCACAAAACGGTGAATGATCAACAATCCTACATCAGGATCAATACTCCTACATCACTACATCAATGATTAATAATTCTATGTCTTGGTCAATAATCCTACACCATGACCAATCAATAATCCCACACCACAACCAGCTGTGTATAAAACAATAAGAATTCAATAATAATATGCATGCTGGAACTATTGGAAAAGAATTGTCATGGTTAATTCTAAATTTAGGTTGGAAATTGAAATACACTGCGTTGCAAGCTGTATTGCAATAGACAAAACTGTGATGTAATGCTATATGTTGCAAGCTGTATTGCAATAGGCAAAACTGTGTTGTAATGCATGTTGCTTGCTGTATTGCACTAGACAAAACTGTGTTGTAATGCAATCAATTGCATGCTGTATTGCAACAGACTTAACTGTATTGTTATACATTATGTTGCAAGCTGTATTGCAATAGACACAACTGTGATGTTATGCAACATGTTGCATGCTGTATCGTAACATACTAAACTGTATTGTTATACATTATGTTGTAAGCTGTATTGCAATAGACATAACTGTGATGTTATGCAACCTGTTGCAGGCTGTATTGCAATAGATAAACTGATGTAATGCGATGTGTTGCAAGCTGTATCGCAATAGACAAAACTGTGACATAATGTAACATGTTGCATGCTGTATTGCAGTAGACAAAACTGTTGTAATCCAATATGTTGTAAGCTGAATTGCAAAAGACAAAACTGTGTTATAATGCAATATGTTGCACGTTTTATTGCAATAAACATAACTCTGCTTCCACACTTGGTCACGTGAATCTTTGCTAATCGCGTTATCTGTGCAATAGAGCACCATCTATTAGTCTTTCACAATCTGTCTCTGATCTATTCTAGTCTTAACATCTTCCTGAATATCAACATTTTCACCACCACCAGCATCAACAGCTGCCTTCATCCAAAATTCAATTTCTTCACAGGACAATTCCTCAATGTTCAGGTTAACAGCATCCTACGTAAAATATATAAATTCATTTGAACATATGGTACTTAATAAGACATGAAAATAAAAAGTATCTGTATTTGTCTACATTTTTGTATCGTATCAGTTCTGTAGTTGAATAGCTAACTGACCCCAACCCCTCTCCAGCTAGTCAAACTATACTGACATTAGGCTTGTCATTCCCAGTTTGACCCAAACTATTCAAGTTATACTGACACTAGACACTTCATTCTTAGTTTGACCAAAACTAGTAAGATTAAACTGACACTAGGCTTGTCATTTTCAGTTTGACCTGAACTAGTCTGTTTATACCGATACTAGAATGTTCATTCCCAGTTTGACCCGAATTAATCACATTATACTGACACTAGACACTTCATTCCCAGTTTGACCCGAACTAGTCTGTTTATACTGACACTAGGCTTGTCATTCCCAGTTTGACTCAAACTAGTCAGATTATAGCGACATACGGCTTGTCATTCTCAGTTTGACCTGAACTAGTCTGTTTATACCGACACTAGGATGTTCATTCCAAGTTTGACCCGAACTAATCACATAATATTGACACTAGACACTTCATTCCCAGTTTGACCCAAACTAGGCTGTTTATACTGACACTAGGCTTGTCATTTCCAGTTTGACCCAAACTAGTCAGATTATACCACCACTAGACTTATCATTTCAAGTTTGACCCAAACTTGTCTGTTAATACTGAAACTAGGCTTGTCATTCCAAGTTTGACCCAAAGTAGTCAGATTATACTCACACTAGGCTTGTCATTCCCGGTTTGACCCAAACTAGTCTATTTATACTGACACTAGGCTTGCCATTCCCAGTTTTGCCCAAACTAGTCATATTATACTGACACTAGCCTTGTCACTCTCAGTTTGATCCAAACTAGTCAGATTATACTGACACTTAGCTTGTGTTGTTTGGAAACAACATGGTGGCTATTTCAATATTTAGTAATAAAGCTGAATTAAAAAAATAAATATATGCCACGCTCCTATCAACTCATTTAAAATTTAGCTTCCCAAACTTTTTATTGCCTTCCAAAGCGTTTAATATTTTTCATGATTTATGTCCATTTTTGTTTAAAATGACAATACAAAATCTGGTCAAAAAATAAATTAGCTAACTACCTACCAACATGAAAAACACTAGGTCTGAGTATAGCTAACATACAGTTTTTAAGGATGACCTAATGTCATATCAACTTTTAATCATAAACAATATATAGATCTTTCAAAGCAACTTACAATATAGCAGTCACTGCAAGTTTTGCTTGTAGTTAGAGGCATATTCATCATCATCAATGTCCTCATCTGCTGATAAATTCAAGAATACTTTTTTTTTAATATTAGGTTATATTTAATAAATAATTGCATTACACAAATACACTTATTTAAAGTTGTCCCATTCTATGACATTTTCGTATTTATATTAAAAATATGTAAATACAAAGAATAAGATTTGTTGTAAAAAGAATTTATAAATAACAGGAACAATACTAAAAGTGCAATATTTTTTACCTATTTTATCATTTTTCGGCACTTTATATATTTTCAATACATAATATAAAGGTTAGTCACTGACACCTAGCATCAGTTTCTTGTTTGGTGAGTGTCTGTGGTGAGCCTGAGTGAGGGCTTTCTGAAAGCCTGCAAATGTAAAATATCTTTTATAAAGATTTACCAGATTTAGATTGAATAAAATTATATAGATATTAAGGTCACATCATAAGTACAATAAAACAATACAGGGGAAGTGAGTTTGAATCACCGCCCGGCCACACTCTCCGTGATGTTTGATATACAACATTGAGTCTCATCATTCGTCTCTCACCACTGATTTAAATGGAAAAGTTATCAGTTACTTGCAGAGATGGGGATGTGATCACGTACAAGTTAACCTCTCAGGACCCCAGGAAACATTGATTAGGTTAACTAACATCTGTTAGCCCCCCTCCCCACGGCATAAAAATGATGCTAAATATCCAAACAATTAATATAAGAATTATGAGAGAAAAATCAATGTACAAGTCCACTATATAAAAAACAGAAAAGCATGTATGTTAAAGTAATGTCCAGACTTGTCGTTAAATGTTGTTATTACACAATAGACATTGTTCATATGAATTTCCAAAATATGTAAGAGAAACCAAAAATGTAGTGGTATTAGTACTCAAAAATTGGATGCATGGTCTTTTGACCACACACTTGTACTATTTTTGTAAAGACTTTTTATCTTCTAATCTAAGAATAAGTTTTAATGATACCAGTTAATACCAACCTACATTGCCATACATGTACCGACAGTCTCATTTTCAGTTTCTGATATATATTCTATTCCATGACCCCTCGACATTTCATGATGTTCATTGTTCTATAAATGCAACATTTATTGGTTTAGGGGCTGTTTAGAGCATACAATGAATCATTAGTTTATTTCATTGTAAATCAAGTTTACAGTTCGTTTTAATAATAATATAAATTCATAATGGTTTGAAAATGCGAAATTATTTCAAAGATTGTTTACATGTACATACGTAACACTAACTTGTACAGCAGAAGTCTCGCAAATTCCGCTTTTTCTATTTTTCTATCAAATGACAGGCGCATGCGCGAATATTTTCGTATATCTTCGGAAATACAAGGCTTTGTTCGAGAAGTTTACGGAGTTCAATGTAAACATTGCGCAATACTTTATTGCAGGACGTATTAAAGTTTTGGCCAATATTCAATAACAATTAATTTGATAACTCTCAAGTAAAAAGGTCAATACATAAGCATTATTTTGTGTACACTGCATACAGGAAAAGTCTGGATTTACAGCGTGTTTGTGTTACTTGCCAATATAATCCATTTAAAAACAAAACGTCTATAGATTTGCGATTTAATAAAAAACAAGATAAATCTTTTCGCATCAATCCTAATCATTCAGAGTCGGCCATCTTGTTTCAATCCTCACCGTATTTTGAAACCTGCGTAAGCGTCACACGATAAATTAATCCGGGTCTAAAATTTGGTGCAAACAAAGTGTGTCCGCACACCGGCACACGCCGGTGAACAAATCATGTAGGATCGAGTTTACTAGATATATAACGTCTCAGGAATGCATAACTGATAAAGTTTTATGCTAAAATAAATACATTATAATGTCTGCAAGGTATGAACTAGTTTAATATTTGTTCTTTTAATTTATAAAGTTTATTGTATTACTTTAACACATTAATATTGCTAAATAACTGTTTAAAATGTGACGATACTGTGTATTTTTTTAATAGTGGAAGTTACTGCGAGTTCCAGGTTATAGACGTTCTCACAGTTTTTTATGCGGTATGTCACACATATTTCATTCAGGACGACGTGCACGGCGTCACTTTTCGTTAGTCCTAATATGGGATTTCCCACATATTTCATTCATGACGACGTCACTCAAGTTCACGGTGTCACTTTTCGTGAGCCCTTATGCGGGATTTCCCACATATTGTATTCATGACAACGTCACTCAAGTTCACGGCGTCACTTTTCGTTAGTCCTTATGCAGTATTTCCCACATATTTCATTCATGACGACGTCACCCAAGTTCACGGTGTCACTTTTCGTGAGTCCTTATGCGGGATTTCCCACATATTTTATTCATGGCAACGTCACTCAAGTTCACGGCGTCACTTTTCGTGAGTCCTTATGCGGGAGCGGGATTTCCCACATATTTTATTCATGACGACGTCACTCAAACTCACGGCGTCACTTTTCGTGAGTCCTTATGCGGTATTTCCCACATATTTTTATTCAGGACGAAGTTCATTGCGTTACAATTCGTGAGTCCTTACACATATGTATTAGGATTTCAGCACATTTATTTGCAAGATCATTTTCTGTATAAATAGTCGGTGCAAACAGAATTCAGGACTCCGCACATCTATTTTATAAATACACCTGACGTTTCGTGTCTGTTTCTGTGTAAGTTTTATTTAGTATCAAATATTTTTTTCATTTCTAGAGCTTAATAATTTAACACATTTTATATATTAGATCTAAACACAGTGTAATGAATATAGAGCAATAAAGCAGACTTATAGGCATTTTTTTGAAAATGATTTATTTAGGTCTATTTTAAATGAAATAATGCACTATTTGACCTTGTATGCACTCTATCACCCGCATTTTTTATTTAATCCCCACTAAACCTGCACAGTAGCTATACAACCATAATATAAAATATTGGACTAGTCCTTAAACTGGCCAAATAGGAATATGAATGTCAGAGTTATGGCTCCTAAAACATTAAAAAAACACTATTTGACCTTATGTACACTCAAGAACTCGCATTATTTATAAATGTCGGAGTTATGACCATTGAATTATTAAAAAAGCTCTATGTAATCGTCTGTGCACTCTAGCACACGTATTTTTCATTTGATGCGCATCAAACTTACACAGTAGTTATATAACCATGATAGCTCAAAAATTCATTGAACAGGCCAAATTGTATTGTTAATGTCGGAGTTATGGCCATTGAAACATTAAAAATGCACTATTTGACATTGCATGCACTCTCATCACCCATATTTTTCTGATCCTCACCAAACTTGCACAGTAGTTTTATGAGCATAATATCTTAGACAAGTACTTGAACTGTCCAAATCGGATTATTTATGTCAGAGTAATTGCCATTGAAACCATAAAAATGCATTATTTGACCTTGTGTGTACTTTAGCACCTGCAAAAATTACCGTCTTTGACACTGTTTCGTCCGCCACAGGTGAGCGATTTAAGGCCATTGTGACCCTTTTGTTATCATTCATGTTGCGCACATTTGTAGATTATCAATGGTAACATGATTGACAATTAAAGTACAGGAAATTGAGCATAATCTTGTCTACTCTTTTTGCGTTCCTACATTATTTAATTGAGCATGTAAAGCGGAGTCTGTCTGAGATGACGCCGGCTCGCAACAGTATTTTAAAGCGGGGTGGTAGTCTAATGGATAGGGTGTTGGCCGCTCACGCCAAGGTTGCGGGTTCGATCTCCAGCTCGACCCGATGCCTCTCATAAAACAACACTCAGTACTGGTTCTACCCAGGAAGCGGACTCGAGAGCGGTTCATATAAGCTCTGAGCTTTCATCGCAATCGAGCTAAAATAAATTAGTATAAACTAACAGTATTTTCTTTAAAGGCCCATCGCCGGTAGCAGCTACACACAGTATTATAGGCGGGGCTTATCACTAGCAGCCGACAAATTTACATCAGTTATTTAGTAATACTCATAAGCACATAAGCTGTAACTACCAGCATAGCCATAGAGGATACTGTATGTTACAAGTTAACACACTTCCTGAAATATTTGTAAATATATTTGATTGATATTATGGAAGTTAATCTAAGCAACAATGTTTATTGTACGTGCAGGTTCCTCAGTATTATTGATTGAAATAAAGGTTTCCCCAGATTTACTACAGCAAACACAGCACTCGAATATATTGCAATGGACATCTTATCTGCATGCATAATAAACAAAATTGCTAAGTAGGTACATCCACTTTACATTGTCATGCTGGGTTACATATAACATATCTCTGGTCACGATTAAATAGATAAAGTGAAATTATTTGGGTCAAGTTCCATGGATTAGAACATTATTTACTTAGAGAGAATGAAACTATTGATGAAAAATGGTTTACTCATTTATTATGGACTTATATCAAACAGGCATACATGTTGTAATGAATTGTAAATAAATTGCTTGGACACAAGAAAAGGGCAAACGATTATTTGTGAGACAAAACATACAAAGATTGAAGAATACAGAAACCCCTGATATTATAGAATGACCCATTCTATTTATGTTTACAATTTCCCTGGCATAACTTACAAATGGAAGAAATTCGTGAAAATTCGAGGGAACCGTTCCGTTTATTATTTCATTTATTTGATTATAATGAGTGTGATTTTGAGGTTTATTTATTTACACCAGACTGGTCAATTGATGTTGATGAAAATAACTATAGTTAGACACAGAACATAAAGGAATATTCATTGCGACAAAGATGGGGAAAATGATGACTTGATTATGATGCTGCTGATGATGATGAAAATAAATACAGTCCTATAGAACAGTTATGCATATTGTTTTTTTATGTCCGTTAATAACATTTCAACATCAGTTTTGGCTAGGTGAATGTTCATTTCCTAATAAAAAAAAAACAGTCATTTACCAAAACGTAGATACATAAAATACAGGAATATGGTTTCAAATGCAGGAGTTTGGTTCATACATAATCATGTAAGAACTAAAGCAAAGAATACTGAACTAACCAAGATTTAAATTGTTCCAAATTGTGTTTTGAACCTAGTACATGGTTCATACACAAACATCCAATGCTACCTATATAGCACTAAGTGTTTTTAATTGAAAGATGTGATATAAGAACTGTATAAACAATAAAATGAAATTTATTTGCTAAAATAACAATACTTAAAGTTATTTACAAAAGGAAGCTATTGTGAATTATGGGATTCAAAACAATGATCACCCAAGGTTAGTGTGAATGGTCACTTATTTGCATCCAAATAAAAATGCATGTATGCATGTATCTGAGATAAGCCATAAACTACAATGTATAATTATTTGTTTATAAATGAAAAAGGCAAAAACATTATAAAGATTTATCTTCCTAATTAACAAACTGAAAGTCAAACACATAATTCTACTAAGAGATATCAAACACTGCATGACTCCCCACAAGTGGGTTATACACATCTCCAAGCATATGTTACTGTTTATATCACATGACAAGGATCAAACGGGGTTCAAAATTCAAATATTTAGCAAGTTTTCATTGATATTTCAATTTTGTAAGGACTACTGCTACTTCGTTTTAGCTATTGTGAATAAAGGGCATATTTGTAAAGACAAAACATATTTCTACAATTGCACCTTTTTTGAAAATAATGACCACTTTGTTACTATGTTTTTCAGAAAAACATGTCTAATTTTAACATTTTTGTAAGAAGGTGCCAACATTTGAAATTGGGCTCCTCCCTCTCTTTTTATAGAAAAGTACGTCATCTCTACCGACTGCGCTATCGCAACGATTAAACAACAATGACAAAGCTAAGTGAACGGTAAAGCGACAGTACGGAGTTCATTTTTCATATATTTGCAAATATCAAAAACATTAATTTTCTGCATTCCAATACTTAAGGTGTAACATAAGTTTCATATTTACTTTCTATTTCAGACGGTTAACAAAAATAAAACAAGTGTGGTTAAAGCGGAATATCTTGAAAGAAACTCCGTATTGGCTTGTTGATAAATATCTGTTTAAAACACTTTCTAGAGCGAACATGTGATTGAAATAAACTGTTATTTCTTGAGAATGATATATTGGATGTGAAATCAGCATGCACGAGACGTCGAATCTGAAACTTTCAAATATGATGAATACTGAAGATAAATAATTCGAGTGTTAGAAGTGCAATTAAACTTGTACAATCGTAACGTTTAACCATTGGCTTGTTGATACAAACCAGGACTATACAATTTGAGTGTTAGGTGTGTAATAAGCAACACATACTGGTGATCAACAATTTGAGTGTCAGGTGTGTAATAAGACATTTACACAATCATTATATTGAAACATTGACATGCAGATACATACTGGTGTACATTCCTTTCTTGTAATTTTGACGAAGATGGTGAGATTGCTCTATCCCAGATGGACGAACTCCTGATAGAGTTTTCTCCCTTTTATCTCAGTCAGATGAGAGATCTTTGAAGATGGCCTTCATCACAAAAATAGTCTACTTTTTAATGCTAGGGACGGAATTTTCTATCCGAAGCAAAATAAGCCATGAATGATTTTTTTTCTTGCATATTGAATAATTAGTGTATCTTGATTTATCATCCTAGATTTTGCAACGACCGCTTTTTCGACATTCAATTATATGATTTACGTCATATATGTTAACATTAAGTCATCTACATGGTTCCAACGTCACAGCGCGAGAATTTTAATCCGGATATTCTTATACGTTTACAGAGTCATCAACTTTAAATAATCACATGCGGACACATACTGGTGATAAACCATTTAAGTGTCAGGTAAGTAACAAGACGTTTACACGTTCGTCAGCTCAAAAGAGGCACATGCGTATGCATACTTGTGGTAAACCAGGTTTGTTATAAAGCGTTTACGGGTTTGTCAGATCTAAACAGACATATGCAGATTCATACGGGTGATAACTTATAATAATGTCAGTTATGCAAAATATTTGCACACTCGTCAAATCTAAACCGACATATGCTGATACATACTGGTGATGAAACATTTGAGTGTCAGATGTGTAAAAAAAAGTTCACAAGTTCATCAAATCTGAATAAACACATACGTTTACATACTGGTGTTGAACCATTTAAGTGTATATATATATACATATATATAATAGAGATAGACTTTAATATATATATATGTATTAACATTACCCAATTTGTACAATTTAACATTCGCAGGTAAATGCTTGCATATGCATACACTATAAATCGCCACGTGAAGAGATACACTGGTAATAAATCATTTAAGTAAAATATATATTATGTACCAAACATTAAGCGTTAATATATATTTAATTTCTGTTCTGCAGTAGCCGGGCCCGATTAGCTCGGTCGGTTACGCGTCTGACTATCAATCCAGGGGTCGTGAGTTCGAATTCCCCGCCCGGCAACAGTCTCCGTGATGATTGATATACGACATTGTGTCTCATTATCATTCGTCTCTCACCATTGATTCAAGTGGGAAAGTCATCAGTTACTTGCGGAGATGGGGTGTACTCGAGTACTGGTTAATCCCAGGAAACAAAACAGTGGTTAGGTTAACTGGTCGTCTGTTAGCCGTCGATGGCATAAAAATGACGCTAAATATTCAATCAATTCAATCAATCTATTCTGCAGAAATGTATATTTTGAAATCGTGTTTAACTAAACTGTAATATACTGTTATCCGGATAAATTGTTAATTTACAACAAACAGGGTAATTTATAATGTATATAATGTTTAATACGAAGTTTTCAGTGTCGTAAAGTCTAAACAGTCACATGCAGATACATACTGGTGATAAACCATTTGATTGTCGGGTGTGTAATAAGACGTTTACAGTGTCATCAAGTCAAAATAGTCATTTGCGGATACATACTGGTGATAAACCATTTGAGTGTCGGGTTTGTAAGAAAAAGTTTACAGTGTCGTCAAGTCTAAACAGTCACATACGGATAGTGTCGGGTGTGTAATAAGAAGTCTACAACATCGTCAAATCTAAATATGCACATGCTCATACATACCGGTGATAAACCATTTGAGTGCATGGTGTGCAATAAGAAGTTTACACATTCGTCAAATCTAAACATGCACATGCGGATTCATACTAGTGAAAACCATTTGAGTGCCAGATTTGTAATAAGAAGTTTACACAGTTGTCGCAGCTAAACAAGCACATGCGGATGCATACTGGTGATAAACCAATTGAGTGTTGGGTGTGTAGTAAAAGGTTTCCAGTGACATCAAGTCTAAACAGTCACATGCGGATACATACTGGTGATAAACCATTTTAGTGTCGGGTGTGTAATAAAAAGTTTACAATGTCGTCAAATCTAAACTGTCACATCCGAATACATACTGGTGATAAACCATTTGACTGTCGGGTTTGTAAGAAAAAGTTTACAGTGTCATTAAGTCTAAACAGGCACATGCGGATTCATACTGGTGATAACCCGTTTGAGTGTTAGATGTTTAATAAGAAGCTTACACAGGCGTCAAGTCTTAACAATCACATGCGTATATATACTGGTGATAAACCATTTGAGTGCATGATGTGTAATAAGAAGTTTACATAGTCGTCACAACTAAACGACCACATGCTGATACCTACTAGTGATAAACTATGTGAATGCCGTTTGTGTAATGATAAGTTTACAGTGTCGTCACATCTAAACTATGACATGCGGACACATACTGGTGATGTCAGGTGTGTAATCAGAAGTTTGCACAGTCGTCAAGTCTAAACAGTCACATGCGGATTCATACTGGTGATAAACCATTTGAGTGCCGGTTTTGTAATAAGAAGTTTACAGTGTCGTCACATCTAAACAATCACATACATATACATACTGGTGATAAACCATTTGAGTGACGGATATGCAATAAGAAGTTAACAGTGTTGTTAAGTCTAAACAGTCACATGCGGATTCATGTGTATTAACACATTCGATTGTAAGGTGTATAATAGGAAGGTTACGGTGCCGTCAAATCTGAACAGACACATGCGGATACCTACTGGGTGTCAGATGTGTAATTAGATGTTTGCACATTCTTCATCTCTAAACAGTCACATGCGGATTCATACTGGTGATACAAAATTTGAGTGTCAGTTTTATAATCAGAAATTAACAAAATCGTCAACTCTGAGCGGGCACTTGCGAATACACCTTGGCTATATACTATTTTAATGTTAAGTGTATACACATTTGTCATATATAAACTGGCAAATTCGTAAACATACCATCTGATGATAAGTCATAAGTGTCAATGCTGCGTTCAGTTCGCGATAGTTTCATGGAACCAGACATTAAACGTGTATGTTGTTTAATGGTGGTGAACTCAACCCTGGTATGTAATATGCCATTTACAAAGTATTTATGTTTTTTGTTATATTCTATACAAAATTCTGTCAGATGTTTTAGCGCAAGAATAGAATTACAGACAAAAATAGAGGTGGAGATTTTGTTAATGTTATTCCACCCAGCTATTGGTTCTATTTTTATGTATCATATAGAAGTTTTAAATAAACCATTTTAGTGTGAAGGTTTTCTTCCCAGTTGCTAGGAGATTTTATTTCATTATCAATATTAACTAACTGAATTTGCATAATATACAACATTCTATTTGGAGAATTACATTTCCTCACTTGATTTATAAAATAATTCTGTTTTCTATTATATTCTCTGTTTGAATAATTTGTTTCCATTTTATGAAATGCTTTGGGTAATGGTCAAAAAAAAAATTGGAATTACTTATTATGCATGTATGAGTAGTTTATGGATTCAATATAAAATTGTATTATGTCATTCCAAAATATTCTATAAAATTATTTTGATACCCTATCGGACCATGGACTATTATTATCTTTTGTATCTTTTAAAGCCATTTTACACTACTATTCGGTTAAAATGCAATTATAATCTTATCGATTATCATTTAATTTATTTATATTAAGGTTATGGAAAAAACGAAATTTGCGTCGCTTGTTTGAACCTTGTTGCTTAGTTTATAATATATTTTAGTTTCTTGTCAAATATATTTTGATTTTGTTATCTGAAAACTATCAAATGTGAGTCTAGTTATTCTGTCCTGTTTTTACTAACTTTTTACTAACATATCTAGTATTTTTTAACACATTTAATCAATTCTGTCCTAGCTCGTTAAATGATACCTACCTTTTATTTTAGATTGATCAAATTCGTGAATTACGTTTATTATTGTTTAATACAGAACAGAATAGAACATATTTTAATTGACTTATACATAGTACATCGTCATGTCATATCTATACATTTGTTAACAAATGTATTTACATTATGTCACGTGGAAACACACACACACACACACACACACACACACACACACAATGTAATAATTCTATGATTCGAAACATACTAGGTCTCTAACAAAATAGTTGCCTATATATTGTTGTCTTAAATCTAAATAGCAGGGACATATAAAAATAAAGTGAAGTTCGTCTTTTAAATCCTGCGAATTACAATATAGACAAAAGTGTTCATTTCTAGGAGTTCTATTTCTCGCATAACTTCCTGTTTGTATACTTAATGAATGTGACGATATTCGAATTTTACAAATATATGTGCTCAAATCACAAGGTAAAATATCTGAATATTGTTCGTAGGCAAAAGAAGTTTCAACATTATTTTATAATTCTAGCACACCACTATTTGATTTATTTGAATACCAATTTTATAGGAAACTGTCAATAACTCTTTGTTTAAATACATGAATAAAATTATAAATGACAATCATTGAGGAATCTTCCCAAATATATCCAAAGCCATAGTCAGATAACATTTGTTTAACATTAGACAACCAATTTTTTTTACCTTTTATACAATCATCATACGCGAGTTTGTATACTTACTTCACCATCTATATGTAAACGTATACCTTTCACTTAACTGCATATATGTGAAAGTATACAAGTCGTTTCACCATGTATATGCGAAAGTACACCAGTCACCTTCACCATGTATATGTGAACGTTTACCAGTAGCTTCACCATGTATATGTGAACGTATACCAGTTACTTCACCATGTATATGTGAACGTATACTAGTTGCTTTACCATGTATATGTGAACGTATACCCGTTGCTTCACCATGTATATGTGAACGTATACCAGTCGCTTCACCATGTATATGCGATAATATACCAGTCACCTTCACCCTGTATATGTGAACGTATACCAGTTGCTTCACCATGTATATGTGAACGTATACCAGTCACTTTACAATGTATATGTGAAAGAATATCAGACGCTTCACCATATATGTGAAAGTATACCAGGCGCTTCATCATGTATATGTGAAAGTATATCAGTCTCCTTCACCATATATATGCAAATGTATACAATTTACTTAACCTTGTATATGTGAAAGTGTACCAATCGCTTCACCGTGTATATTAGAAAGTATACAAGTCGCTTCACCATGTATATGTGAAAGTATACCAATCGCTTCACCATGTATATTTGAAAGTATGCCAGTTGCTTCATCATGCATATTTGAAAGTATAGCAGTCGCCTTCATCATGTTTATGTGAAAGTGTACCAGTCGCCTTCACCATGTATATGTGAAAGTATACCAGTCGCTTCATTTCAAAGTATACCAGTCTCTTCACCATGTATATGTGAAAGTATACCAGTCGCTTCACCATGTATATATGAAAGTATACCAGTCACTTCCTTTGAAAGTATTCCAGTCGCTTCACCATGTATATGTGAAAGTATACCAGTCGCTTCATTTCAAAGTTTACCAGTCGCTTCACCATATATATATATATATGAAAATATATCAGTCGCTTCACCATGTATATGTCAAAGTATACAGTCGATTCACCATGTATATGAAAAAGGATACCAGTCGCTTCACCATGAATATGTGAAAATATGCCAGTCGATTCGCAATGTATATGTAAAAGTGTACAAGTAGCCTTATCATGTATATGTGAAAATATGCCAGTCGATTCGCCATGTATATGTGAAAGTGTACCAGTTGCTTCACCATGTATTTAAGAAAGAATACCAGTCCTTTCAGCATGTATATGTGAAAGTGTACCAGTCACATTACTATGTATACGTGAAAGTATACTAGCCGTTTCAAAACGTATATTTGAAAGTCTACCAGTCGGTTCACCGTATATATGTGAAAGTATACCAGTCGCTTTAGCATGTAGATTTGAAAGTATACCAGTCGCTTCACCATGTATTTGTGAAAATATAGCAGTCACTTCACAATGTATGTGTGAAAGTATAGCTGTCGCTTCACCATGTATATTCGAAAGTATATCAGTCGCTACACCATGTACTTGTGAAATTATAGCAGTCGCTTCAACATGTATATGTGAAAGTATAGCAGTCGCTTCACCATGTATATGTGAAAGTATAGCAGTCACTTTACCATGTATATGTGAAAGTATAGCAGTCGCTTCATCATGTATATGTGAAAGTATAACAGTCGCTTCACCATGTATTTGTGAAAGTATAGCAGTAGCTTCACCATGTATATGTGAAAGCATAGCAGTCACTTTACCATGTATATGTGAAAGTATAGCAGTCCCTTCACCATGTATATGTGAAAGTCTACCAGTCGCTTCACTGTATATATGTGAAAGTCTACCATCGCTTTAGCATGTGTATTTGAAAGTATATCAGTCGCTTCATCATGTATATGTGAAAGTATAACAGTCGCTTCACCATGTATTTGTGAAAGTACAGCAGTCACTTCGCCATGTATATGTGAAAGTATAGCAGTCACTTTACCATGTATGTGTAAAAGTATAGCAGTCGCTTCACCATGTATATGTGAAAGTATAGCAGTCGCTTCACCATGTATTTGTGAAAGTATACCAGTCGCTTCACCATGTATATGTGAAAGTACAGCAGTCACTTAACCATGAATATGTGAAAGTATAGCAGTCCCTTCACCATGTATATGTGAAAGAATAACAGTCGCTTCAGCATGTAATGTGAAAGTATACCCGGTCCAGTCGCTTCACCGTGTATCTGTGGAAGTATACCAGTCGCTTCACCATGTAAATGGTGAAAGTATACCAGTCGCTTCAACATGTTTATGTGAAAGTATACCAGTTGCTTCACCATGTATTTAAGAAAGAATACAAGTCCTTTCAGCATGTATATTTGAAAGTTTACCAGTCACATTACTATGTATACGTGAAAGTATACCAGCCGCTTCAGCACGTATATTTGAAAGTCTACCAGTCGCTTCACCGTATATATGTGAAAGTATACCAGTCGCTTTAGCATGTGTATTTGAAAGTATACCAGTCGCTTCACCACGTATTTGTGAAAATATAGCAGTCACTTCACAATGTATGTGTAAAGTATAGCAGTCGCTTCAATATGTATATTCGAAAGTATACCAGTCGCTACACCATGTACTTGTGAAAGTATAGCAGTCGCTTCACCATGTATATGTGAAAGCATACCAGTCGCTTCACCATGTATATGTGAAAGTATAGCAGTCGCTTCACCATGTATATGTGGAAGTATAGCAGTCGCTTTCCCATGTATATGTGAAAGTATAGCAGTCGCTTCAGCATGTAATGTGAAAGTATACCCGGTCAAGTCACTTAACCGTGTATCTGTGAAAGTATACCAGTCGCTTCACCATGTATATGTGAAAGTATACCAGTCGCTTCACCATGTATATGTGAAAGTATACCAGTCGCTTTAACATGTTTAAGTGAAAGTATACCAGTCGCTTCATCGCGTATTTGTGAAAATATAGCAGTCACTTCACAATGTATGTGTGAAAGTATAGCAGTTGCTTCACCATGTATATTCGAATATTTACCAATCGTTCCACCATGTATATGTGAAGGTGAACCAGTCGCTTCACCATGTATATTTGAAAGTATACCAGTCGCCTTCATCATGTATATGTGAAAGTGTACCAGTCGCCTTCACCATGTATATGTGAAAGAATACCAGTCGCTTCATTTCAAAGTATACCAGTCTCTTCACCATGTATATGTGAAAGTATACCAGTCGCTTCACCATGTATATGTGAAAGTATACCAGTCGCTTCCTTCGAAAGTATTCCAGTCGCTTCACCATGTATATGTGAAAGTATACCAGTCGCTTCACCATATATATATATGAAAATATACTAGTCGCTACACCATGTATATGTGAAAATATACCAGTCGCTTAAACATGTTTATGTGAAAGTATATCAGTCGCTTCACCGTGTATTTGTGAAAGTATACCAGTCGTTTCACCATGTATATGTGAAAGTGTACCAGCCGCTTCATCATGTATATGTTAAAGAATACAAGTCACTTCACCATGTATATGTGAAAGTCATCCAGTCACTTCACTATGTATAGGTGAAAGTAAACCAGTCGCTTCACTATGTATATGTGAAAGTATACCAGTCACTTCATTATGTATATGTGAAAGTAAACCAGTCGCTTCACTATGTATATGTGAAAGTATACCAGTCACTTCATCATGTAAATGTGAAAGTAAACCAGTCTCTTCACTATGTATATGTGAAAGTAAACCAGTCACTTCATTATGTATATGTAAAAGTTTACCAGTCACTTCATTATGTATATGTGAAAGTAAACCAGTCACTTCATTATGTATATGTGAAAGTATACCAGTCACTTCATCATGTATATGTGAAAGTAAACCAGTCGCTTCACTTTGTATATGTAAAAGTATACCAGTCACTTCACCATGTATATGTAAAAGTATACCAATCACTTCAATATGTATATGTGAAAGTAAACCAGTCACTTTACTATGTATATGTGAAAGTAAACCAGTCGCTTCACTATATATATGTGAAAGTATACCAGTCACTTCACTATATATATGTGAAAGTATAAACTATTTCCTGAATACCATTCCAAACAACTTTGTTCTTTCACATTATTTTACAACAATGGGCACTATAAATATTAGTAGTACTTTGAGATATATTTAGGAATTTTTACTTAATGAGACGCATGGACCTGTATACTTTAGAATAATTGTATTTTAAAAGTTCTAGATGTATATTGTATGTACTTACAGACTATTATTATGATATCATAATACTACATGTAAACCAAATAAACCAAACTTTGTACAGAGTACTTTATGTTGAACATTATTTTTGTCAATTTAAGACCCGGTCACATAGATATTTAGTAAAGAGTGACACATTTCTGTTACAGTTTTTGTAAATTCAATCATACAAATCAAGTATTACTATTAACTTCAAGCATAACATGTATACTAGTATTTGTTTGTTTTCTTACTTCCAGGTAAGACCCAAGTACGACCGTTTCTCTTTACTACGTGTATTTACATTCCTGGAGATTAACCGTTGTTCCATTATTTCTTGTTGAGTTTAGAAGGTACAATAATCATCTGTATTCTTCCAATGGCAGGTCAAATAATTACATGTATCACCAACTAAATCAATTTTAGACCGAAAGGGAATACACATAGTCTAAACGTTTCCGGAGGAGGCGGTGGAGGTAACGTTGGATGACGGTGGGGTAACGTTGAATGACGATGGGATTCGCTATCAGCGGTAAGAAAACTATCTTTTTTAACTACGAGTATTGTTGATAATTATTGGAAAATCTGAGTCGAGCATGATGATGTCGTATCATTTCTGATCACTCGACAGCAACCGAATCTGTGCAGACTGTAGCCGTTTTCTTGATCATTCGGGAAATACAAGGAAAATCAGGATATGCTTTTAAGATTAAATGACCACATTATTTAATTTACTATACAACTGTTGATCTACTGCATTAACCTTTCTCAATGCGTTGTCGAATCAAGAAACCTCATATAATAAGGGTTCAGAATACGTAGTAAGTCCGAATACCGGTTTGGCCACATCCTCAAACATCATTGGACCCAATACTCTATGTAATTTGTTCACCACCTCTGATTCATAGTACATTAAATTTTGTTTTAAACCAATGACATAGTTAGATCCACTGACCGCCGTACTTAACTAAAATACTGTTGATTAACGGAGTAAAGCGAAAATGAAACAATCATGCAATGAACATTTCATATTATCTGTCAATTTTATCTTTTCAGAAATCACACATTTGACGACAAGCACGCAAAAAAGCCAAAAGGAAGATTCGATTTGGGACAATTTCTGCGTCTTCAGCACCATCTCAAGGGCCATTACCAGTCAGAAAACATCACAGGAAAGACGAGTAAAAAATAACCCAGTCTAAAAGACTTGGCATTGAATTTTAAATATTTCAAAAGGATTGGTGAGGTTTACTCTGGACTTTTTGAAAAAAAAATCAACTACCAAAGACAGTCCTTTTTTCATTTTATTGCAAAAACTGAACTTCAGTAATATATAATACGAAATAAATAGGCAATCACATCCCCTTACTCAACAAAACCATTTAATATTATTTATACAAAAGGGGAGCTAACTTTATAAAACATATTGGTGTTAAAGGGACACATGGTAGTGATACAGACTTTCTGATAAAGAGCATTTTTTTTCTCAAGACAATAATGCAAGTTCTTAGGAAACAATATCACCTTCCTTATATTATACTCTATGTGTTTTCAATTACAAAATTGTAATACTGATATAAGATTAGTGACATGTTACTTCATATGTTTTATGTTTGATATCTAGTCAATACTAGTCAGCTCCTTGATTGATATGATTGATGCCTTTATGGGCCTAGTTGCTGAATAAAAGTTGAAAACTTGATGTTGAAATTAATATTTCTCCATGTCTACACATAAATTAATCTGTACTCCTATGGAAATAATAACCTCCTATCATTGCGATTCACACCTTAATAGTTTAATGAAATTAGTTATTTATTTTATAAAGCTAGTGCTGGCGTGCAAGTTTTGAAACAATGAGTAAAACATCTTCAAAAATACAAAATGGTCGTGACTATTATTTAATCACACAGTTCCAAACGTTTTGTAATTGATGATTTTCAGTCTTTTAACCATTTCCTAGAAATTTGCCCTTTTCCAAAACCACGAATGAAATTATGTACTGTGGTATTTTCATGTCATGTTCATACATTATAGAAACAAGAAATGTCACTGGTAAGTGTCGCATGCAACCCCCCCCCCCCCAATGGTCGTTGAAAAATGACAATATAATTATGTTATAATAGGTAGCGATGTATCCATGAATATAAAGAGTAATGGACTGATGTTTCAGACTAGACATGCAATTTAATGTTTTTACATTAAAGCGTGACCATGACCTTTGTGTAACCTTGACCTTGACATCTGATGTAATGGTCTGGGTAGTTCAACATTACATGCTGCTGAAACATCATCATGACATGCTGATCACTTGTGTCAAACTATTTTAAAATCCCTAAATGTAAGACAAAGTTACAGATCAATTGTTGATAAATTGAGCCAAGTGTTTTTGAAAGCCATCCATGTATGATAAAGTTAAAGGACGGACTTGAAATCTCAAACAGATTCAAAGTGTTGTCATACATACTAAAAGTGTGACCTTGACCTTTGAGGTATGGGTATAGGTCTTACTTATGACACGTTGTCATGTCATCTTGATAAATTGAGCCAAGTTAAAGGCAAAGTCTCAGACCAGACACACACTATCAAACAAATTGAAATTGTGACCTTGACCTTTGAGGAAAGGCTCTGGGTGTTACAGGCGACACGTAATTATGTCATGTTGATCAACTGAGCCAAGTGTTTTCAAAATTTATCCATAGATGACAGACTGGACAAGAAATGTCAAAATGACTGAAAGTGTTGTCAAACAAAGTTAAGTTGTGACCTTGACCTTTGAAGTGGGAGTTTGGGTATTAAGTGCAACACGTCGTCATGTTATGTTGATAATTTACAACAAGTAGTTATAAAAATCCATCTATGCATGACAAAGTTACAGGCCGGACACGAAATCTCACATAGACTCAAAGTGTTGTCAAACTCAAATTGTGCCCTTGTCCTCTGAGGTACGGGTGTGGGTCTTACTCGCGACACGTCGTCATGTTATTTTGATCAATTGTAGCAAGTATTATTAAAATCCATCTATGCATGACAAAGTTATAGGGCGGACACAAAATCTCACAGACTCAAAGTGTTGCTAAACAAACTCAAATTTTGACCTTGACCTTTGAGGTACAGGTATGGGTCTTACTCGCGACACGTTGTTATGTTATGTTGATCATTTGTAGTAAGTATCAACAAAATCCATCTATGCATGACAAAGATACAGGCCGGAAACAAAATACCGGACGGACGGACGGAGCTGCGATATATGCCTACCCCCCAAAAAAATTGTGGGGGGGGGGGGGGGGGGGGGAGGGGGCATAAAAAAGTTTAAGTAAAATTAATGAAAATGTCCAGAGTGAAATAAAGTAATTTAAACGGTCAGTTGTGATTGTTCGACCGTAACGTCTAACTTATTAACTACTAAAAATAGCTTTTATAGTTATATACCCAATATTGGATAGAAGAAAAACATAATACAGTCAAACCTGTCTTAAGCAGCCAGTCATGGGAAGGAGCAAAAGTGACCTTTTAAGACAGGTTAATTTTCTTTGAAAGCGTAGAAATAGGAAATAGCAAATGTGGCTGATTAAGACAAGTGGCTGCTTGATAGAGGTGACCACTTTAACAGGTTTGACTTTATATACTAGCTTGCTATTTTGAACATTTACGGCACATTTTCTTAAATTATGCCCCAATTTTATGAATATATATATTTCACATTAAGTTTCACATTACGGCCCCGGAAGGATAGCCAGTAACGACCATGGCACCTATTCGTGACCT
Source organism: Panopea generosa (assembly GCA_029582155.1). Taxonomy (NCBI): domain Eukaryota; kingdom Metazoa; phylum Mollusca; class Bivalvia; order Adapedonta; family Hiatellidae; genus Panopea; species Panopea generosa. The sequence goes on along the minus strand of CM055904.1, from coordinate 44,167,973 downwards.
GCGCTCCGGAAAAATACATGTTGCTTTAATTCGCCGTTTAAATAAAACAAATATTTCATTTCATTTCTATGTTTCACTATAGTATTAAAGACAAAGCACAGTGATATTTCCAAAAGCGATCTCAATACATACATAACATATTGAGAACCGTCCGTGTGGACGTTTTGATAAAATCGATATGTCTTGTGTGATATAAGCATGTATGGCAATTTTTAATTTGATTTACCTTATATAAGCCTATTTCATCGTCGTAACATATTGTAATAGTTTTACATTATACTAGCAATCGAGCAGACACGTGTTTGTATCGAAAACAATAAAAAAAGGCTTTTAGTAAATCCATCACCCTCCAGCGTTACGCAACTTTCAAACAGCTCCACCAGCTCCTCCATCGTTACGCTGATTTTTTACCATAAAACCGTCAATAAATCAATTTTACGTAAGTAAAAGACCGAATGGGGTAAAAATATAATGCTGATGAGGGTGCTGCTTATAAAAGAAAATGAAATATCAAATTATGTTCGGTAACAAGACAGTTTTCGCACTTTTAAAACACTCGTGCCAATGTTTACACAGAAAAGTCCTTGTAATTCTCGAATGATCAAGAAATGAGCTACAGTCTGCACAGATTCGGTAATAATACGACATCATCTTGTTCGACTCAGTTTTTAAAAAAATTATCAACAATAGTTAAAAAAGATAGTTTTTTTTACCGCTGATCGCAAATCCCACCGCCATTCAACGTTACCCCACCGTAATCCAACGTTACCTCCACCGCTTCCTCCGGAAACGTTTGGAAACGGTGGAATAGGGTCGGAAAGACCAGGATTAAGACAAGTTACCTCCCCTATATAAATTTTCACCATTTACAGGGTCATCTGGATTATAAACGATTTCTTTCAATTATCGACTATTCTACAAGGTAACCATAGCCGTCATGACGGTAGTATCGACATGTGCCCCGTTGTAACTCACACAAAAGATAGATCAAACCAACATTTATCCAAACCACCAATGTTTTACTCATAAATGTTTGACATACTTTAATGGTCAACGCACTGAACTACGAGCGTGTTAACATGTAAAAAGTTGGTAAATAAAGTGTTTACGAAAGAATCCGCACGCATTTGTCAACACTATATACCCGCTATAATTTACGTTTTCAGGTCTTGTCTACATCTATATTAATAAGTTGTTCTATTAAACTTGATAATTACTTAACAGTGCAAGAAAAATGGATAGAATATAATGAGAGAAAATAAATAATACAAATACAATATGAATATAAAGAGAAATACATAATGGGCAATAGCAAAATATATTAAACGCAATATTTTTCATCTAGCTGCTTTTACTACCTTAGTATAACAACGAGTTTTCATCAACTCCTCTCATAAACTTCTACTGCGACGCCATGATGAATCATTTCAAACATTATTCAGGTATATTCGGATATATTCGGTAGTAATATATCCATTTATGATCTATATCCGTAAATTTATAATCTTAAAGTGGTGTTGAAAATATATATAATCGGGAACACCCAAGTAATTTAAATGGGTAGATAAATGGACGGACGGACGGACGGATGGATGAACGGTGGATGGATGGATTAATTAAAAGATCATCTTGACGTGTAATTAACCTAGTAAATGGAAAAAAAAAATCTAATTATATGTATATCACAAACTGATACTACGACACGGAAGGTGTACCCGAGAGAAAGATTACGCACGTACGTCCATTGCTTTATTCCATGCATGAACTGGATTAGCGATATAACAGTCGATTTGAAATTGTAAGATTTAGATATTAACAACGTGCTGTAAGGCTTATTTTTGGGCGTGTGCAGTATCGAAAGAAAGAAAACAACAATAAATTTATAACCGATGTTTGATTTTTCATACTTAAACTGATCTATTATCGATGATAATCATGAGAACATCATTTACCAAAATGCATTTATTTCGTTGGTTTGTGGTTGTTTGTGCTGAAATTGTTTCAATTTAATTTTTGTTTCCATTGATAGACTAAAACTATTCCTTCAGAAATATCGCACTACACTTTAAGCAAGTATTTGAGCCTACTTCATTTTGAATAAAAAAATAACGTGGCATCACTAGTTCTTTGAAACAATATAGTAATATATCCATATATGGTTTATATCCATGTGTGATTTTACAATTATATACGCAACAACATATTTGATATGTTAACATGTAATGTCACGTAAACAAATGATTACCACATTGCCGTGTGCCCATTTAAATAAAATATTATAAAGTTACGTTTGTACAATCGTAGTTTATTTGGTAATTTTGTTTTGTTGTATATTACAGTAACGATCTTACTTCACGTTACTGTAATAAAATCACCTTATTACACAGAAATGTACAGTTGATCGGAAATTATTGGGTTATCTGTAGGTAATTAAGGTTAATTAACACGAGATAAAACATCCCAGTCTGCTGACTTTTCCTACTGATTATATCAAAGGTGTGATTATAATTAAATACAGTTTCCTGTCATTTATTGAAATGTGACACGTTAATTATTCCTTCTTTGTTAGAAGAATGAGTAACCTTGAAACTGACCACTATATAATATGATACAATCCGTGTCCAGTTATATCCAACATGTGATAACAACATTGTTTTGTTCTAGTAATGCATGCTCTACAACGGGAGAAGTGAATTTTCAATCAAGGTATGAAATTATGTTTTTGACCTTTCTGTAATTTTTGTTACTATTGCTTTTTTTCATATCGAAACTTTACGTTGATCAGAATATGAGTTTTTGTCAATTAATTCAATCGAATGAAATTGAAATGTAATGGCAATTTCTTCTGTTAATCAGCATAAGGTTACTGTTATTAAAAAATAAATTACGTTTCTATTCAATATAGTATATATTTCAGGCGTATATTGACTTCTTTGAACTCCTTGTTGATAGATATAAATGTCGTGGTTAACAACTGACAGCAGCTCACAAAGTCTAAGCAAACAAAATTGAAATGTGGACATCGGTGTGCAGTGGACATATATCTAGTTTCAGTATTCTATGTAACCGTATAACTGTTATCAAGTATTATTTACTTGTTTGACCTCTAGTTACTTTTAATAAATTGATTTAGCGCAAGTGCTCATAAGAGCAGCTCCTGAGTCCGCTTCCTGGATAGAAGCAGTACTTAGTGTTGTTTTTAAAGATATCGCGTCGAGTTGGGGATCGAACCTGAAACCTGTGGCTTGTGTAGGCAACACTGAAGTTTTAAAATATGAATTTTTTTTTTATTTGACACAAATGAATTTCTGAACTGTTGGCCTCGATGAAATTTAGACAAAATATAATGCACTAACCGTATGGTATTTCGGACAAAGTAATAAACTATGATGCTTAGATCAATGACAAAATATCAGCTTTATTTTAATAATTATGAGAACTAACCACTAAGGTGTTCTTTGTCAGCATTGGTACTATTGTACTTGAATGACGGCATAAATAAGGTTTTTATGTGTAAAAGTTGGGACCGCTTTAGACCAAGCAGAATGGAAATTGTAAACTAATGAAGTGTTTTGTTTCAGTTTTAGAGGAATCGGGGCGGGTCCAATCATAGGTAACAATAACGCCGTAATGACGAAAAGGGGAAAATCACAAAACCATGAAAATGGTCAATTATGTATATTTAAAACAGTTTATCCCTGTTCTTCGTTATTAAGACTGTTTTAGATTCGCATTAAAGGGAGTATATCAAGATAAAAAATCAACACATTTGATATAACATGCATATATAGCTACATATACTCATTGACTGTATTGCCAAAATGATAATTGTTTAAACATGTCAAAATAATATATTGAAAATGGTTTTCCTAACGGGTTCTACGCGCCCAGTTTAGACTAAAATATATTTCAGTTTGATCCGTCATGCATTAGAAAGATCGTCATGTAGTATCTAAACGCTTTTTACCACTTCGATGAAAACATCGATTTTGTCACATTTTGGTGGGTTTGATGTAACAATCCATTCAGATTTTATTATTTTATGATATTAAGATCCTTTTTATCCTGTTTGAAATAATTTCATTTTTAAGACATTCATAGCGCCTTTAGGGTTAGGGTAAGGTTTCATGATATACTCCCATTAACCCAATCGTAAAACACAAAATTAAAAATATATACTTTCAGGGGAATGTTTTCTTCAACTCGTTGGAAAACATGTTTTACAGTGGAGAATGAGACCGAACATCGGCCCCCAAAACTGGAAAAACTATAATGTTATACATGTACTTAGTATATAAAGGACTTAGAAAAGAGAAAAAAGAGCGAGAATTAGGACTTTAATTTTCATATTTCTACGTACAATGAAACCATTTAGTATACTCAATTTTCAATTCAATTCAATTCTTTATTATATATATTCCAATTAGTTTAGCTGCAATAAGTTTGATTATTTAATTTCATTTCAGGTTGTGAACATGCTTGATAGGAGACTATGATAAAAAGTTCTTCAACGGAAGCCCAGTATTGTTCTACCGATGTTGGAATGTAAAGTCAACATGTCCAAGTCATTGAATCTAAAACTTTCTAGTGAGATAAATACTAGAAAACCATTTGAGTGCCAAACGTGTAATAAGACGTTTATAGGGTCATCGATTTAAAGAGACACATGCGGACACATACTGGTGATAAACCATTTAGGTGTCAGGTGTGTAATAAGAAGTTTACACAGTCGTCAAATCTACACAGTCGCATGCGGATACATACTGGTGATAAACCATTTGATTGTCAAGTGTGTAATAATAAATTTACACAATCTTCAAAAATGAACATACGAATGCGGGAACATAAAGGAGATAAACTATTTGTGTGTCAGGTGTGTAATGAAAAGTTTACTGGTTCGTCAGATCTAAACAGGCACATGCAAATTCATACTGGCGATAAACCATTTGATTTCCAGGTGTGTAATAAGAAGTTTGTGCATTCCTCAAATCTGATCAGTCACATGCGTATACATACTGGTGATAAAGCATTTGAGTGTCAGGTGTGTAATAAGAAGTTTACACAGTTATCATATCTAAACAGGCACATGCGGATACATACAAGCGATAAACCATTTGAGTGTCAGGTGTGTAATAAGAAGTTTACACAGTTATCATATCTAAACAGGCACATGCGGATACATACTGGCGATAAACCATTTGAGTGTCAGGTGTGTAATAAGAAGTTTACACAGTTATCATATCTAAACAGGCACATGCGGATACATACTGGCGATAAACCATTTGAGTGCCAGATATGTAATAAGAACTTTGCACGTTCTTCACAACTAAACATTCACATGCGTATTCATACTGGTGAAAAACCATTTGAGTGTCAGGTGTGTAATAAGAAGTTTACACATTCGTTAAGTCTAAACCATCATATGTGTATACATACTGGTGATAAACCATTTGAGTGTCAGGTGTGTAATAAGACCTTTACACAGTTGTCACATCTAAACAGACACATGAAGATACATACTGGTGATAAACCATTTGAGTGCCAGGTGTGTAATAAGAAGTTTACAGATTCATCAGGTCTAAATAATCACATGCGGATTCATACTGGTGATAAACCATTTCAGTGCCAGGTGTGTAATAAGAAATTTACACAGTCTTCATATCTGAACAGTCACATGCGGATTCATACTGGAGATAAACCATTTGAGTGCCAAGTGTGTAATAAAAACTTTGCGCATTCTTCATCACTGAACAGTCACATGCGGATTCATGCTGGTTATAAACCATTTGAGTGCCAGGTGTGTAATAAGAAATTTAGACAGTCTTCATATCTGAACAGTCACATGCGGATTCATACTGGTGATAAACCATTTGAGTGCCAGGTGTGTAATAAGAAGTTGACACTTTCATCAGGTCTAAACAAGCACATGCGGATTCATACTGGGGATAAACCATTTGAGTGCCAGGTGTGTAATAAGAAATTTACACAGTCTTCATATCTGAAATGTCACATGCGGATTCATACTGGTGATAAACCATTTGAGTGCCAGGTGTGTAATAAGAAGTTTACATATTCATCAAGTCTAAACAAGCACATGCGGATTCATACTAGAGATAAACCATTTGAGTGTCAGTTGTTTAATAAGAAATTTACACAGTCTTCACATCTAAACAGTCACATGCGGATTCATACTGGTGATAAACCATTTGAGTGTCAAGTGTGTAATAAAAACTTTGCGCATTCTTCACATTTGAACAGTCACATGCGTACACATAATGGTGATTAAGCATTTGAGTGTCAGGTGTGTAATAAGACGTTTACACAATCATCAGATCTAAACAGGCACATGCCGATACATACTGGTGAATAACCTTTTGAGTGTCAAGTGTGTAATAAAAATGTACAGTCTTCAAAAATGCACATACACATGCGTACATACAGGAGATAAACTACTTGTGTGTCATTTAATTTTATAAAACATTTACTGGTTCGTCAGATTTAAACAGGCACATGCAGATTCATACTAGCAATAAACCATTTGAGTGCCATATGTGTAGTAAGAATTAACACAGTCTTCAACTCTAATTCATCACTTGCGGATACATACTGTTGATAAACCATTTGAGAGTCAGGTGTGTAATAAAATGTTTACAGTGTCGTCATATCTAAACAAGCACATGCTGATATATATTGGTGATAAACCATTTGAGTGCCAGATGTGTAAGTAGAAGTTTATTTGTTCGTTAGATCTAAACAGGCACAATCAGATTCATACGGGTGATAAACCATTTAAGTGCCAGATGTGTAATAAGAACTTACACGCTTATCATTTCTGAACGGTCACATGCAGATACATACTGGTGATTAACCATTTGAGTGCTAGGTGTGTAATAAGACGTTTACAGAGTCGTCAAATTTAAAGAGGTAGGTGCAGATTTATACTGTTGATAAACCATTTGAGTTTCAGGTTTGCAATAAGATGTTTACGTGTTCGTCACATCTAAACAGGCACATGCGAATTCATACGGGTGATAACGTTTTGGAATATTAGTTGTGTAAATTGATATTTACAGTGCTGAATCAGATAAAAAGTCACATGCGGACACATAATTATGATAATCCATTAATGTCTCATATCTGAACAATCACTTGCGGATTCATACAAATGAAAAACCATTTGAATGTCAAGTTTGTAACACGAAGTTTACAGTCGTCACACATACACAGTCACTTGCAGATACATACTGGTGATTAACCAGTGTCGGGTGTATTATGAAAAGTTTACGGAGCCGTTAAATCTAAATAATCACATGTGGAACTATGCCAGGGATATGCCATTTGAGTGTCAGATGTGTAATAAGAAGTTTACGGAGTCGTCAAATCTAAATAATCACATATAGAGCCATTTGAGTGTCAGGTATGTAAAAAAGGCACATTCTAATACATACTGGTGATAAACTTTTAGAGTTTCATATATGTAATACGATATTTGCGTAGTCGTCACATTTAAACAAGCACATGATGATACATATTGGTTATAAATATTTGTAATAAGATGTTTAAGGGTTTGTCAGATCGAAACAGGATAAGCACATGCAGATACATACAAGTGATCAACCATTTGTCTGGTGTGTAATAAGATGTTGACACGGTCGTCACTTCTTAGCAGGCACATGCATATTCAATAATAGTTACAAACCCTTTGAGTGTCTGGTGTGTAATAAAATGTTTACTTATTTGAATGTTAGAGACGGCATAAAAAGTTTACACAATCGTCAACTCTAAGCAGTCACATGCGAATACATACGTGTGATAAACCCTTTTAGTGTTTAGTGTTTAATAAGATGATTACATTTCGTCAGATCTAAACCTGCAAAAATGTAAACATACCATATGGTGATAAGCCATTAAAGAGTCAGGTGTGTAATATGACATGGAAAGAGTCTTCAGATTTTAAACATATTCTAGGCCGAATTCTGTAAGATTTTTAGCGCAAAAATTGAAATACAGGCACAAATAGAGTAAATTCTGTTAATTTCATTCAACTGTTGGTTCTATTTGTTATGCATTATATTGAGGCTTACATTACTCCTTCCTGGTGTACATCCCAAAATTATGATTGGGTACAAATACATATTGGAAAATAAACCATTTTAGTGTGAAGTTTTTCTTCCCCGTAACGATGAGCTTTTATTTCATTATCAACATTAATTATAACATAACATGGCGATGCGTCGCGAGTATGATCAACACCCGTACCTCAAAGGTCAAGGTCACACTTTGAGTTTGTTCGACAACACTTTGAGTTTGTGTGAGATTTCGTTTCAGGCGTGTAACTTTGTCACCTTCGGATGAATTTCAAAAATACTTGGCTCAGTTCATCAGCATGACATGACAACATGTCACGTTAAGGCCCACATGCATACCTCAGAGGTCGCACTGAGTTCGTTTGACGTTACATGATGTTTTGTTTCTAATGCCCAGTTTGTGTGTTAGTTATTGGCGTCTTGTTTGATTCAGGATTTCAACTTAGGTATTCTTAGCCAGTGTAAGTATTTGTCCAATATTACATCGCACGGATGGAATTCTTTTTCACCATTTAAATCTTAGACCTTATTTTATAAAGAACAAAGAACAAAATTCAACTGTGTAGTGAGACCTTTAATAAGCTTGCTATGTTTACAATGGTGGATTTCTTACCATAAAATATGACTTTGGTTCAAATAACCATTCCTTGATAAGTACTTAGAAGTGTATTCTTAGGTAATTTATTTTCAATATTTATATTCATAAATATTATTAAACGTATATTATGAAATTTTGTTATCACTAAACAAATTGTTTATTTCTTCAACCACTCGACGATCAATCCCATTCTCTATATTTTGCACGTATTTCAAAATAAAACCATGTATAGTTTATATTTTGAGAAAATATATTAATTAAACGACGCATTTTGATATAGCCGTTTTCTTTTTACGTGTCTACTTTTTTGCCCGCATGTATTCGACATTGTATCACAGTAATGAGTATTATGTCATATTATTTATACGTGGACATACATGTTTATAATCAAACTCATGATATTTATTGCTGTATGGAATTATTATATTAAAATTGTGTATCTTGGTTTAATAAATTAATTGATTGATTGAACATTTAGCGTCATTTTTTGCCGTCGAAGGCTAACAAACGATCAGTTAACATAACCACTGTTTCCTGCGATCCAGGAAGGTTAACCAGTAAACGTGCACATCCCATCTCCACAAGTAACTGATAACTTTTCCACTTGAAACAGCGATGAGAGATGAATTAAAATGATACACAATGTCGTAAATAAATCATCACTGAGAAAATGGCCGTGCGGGGATTCGAACTCACGACCATTGATGACGGTCGACACGCTACTGACTAAGCTTATCGGGCCTGACTTTGTGAATTATGTAAATTACTTTTAAAATTTGTGATTTTGTTGGACATATAAGATTGTATGCAAAATCTCAAGAGCCAACATGACTTAATGTGTGTTAAATAAAATTGTTGTTCTACTCAATTACATCTGCGTTAATAATACGAGTGGTCGTTTGTGATGCAAAAATATATGAAACTGTTTGGGCCTATGTCTCGTCGCATAATTAAGTTTATTCAGAAATGTAGAGTTGACCGGAAATACGTGGGGCACCTATTAATTAAGATTAATTAACAATTAACACGAGATAAAACATCCTAGTCTGCTGATATTTCCTACTAATTACTATATCGGAGGTGCGATTGTAAATAAATACAGTTTCCTGTCATTCATTGAAATGTGACGCGTAAATCATTCTTGTTAGAAGAATGAGTAACCTGGAAACTGATTACTATATAATATGATACAAACCATGTCAAGTTATATCTAACATTTGATTACAACATTGTTATATCCTAGTAAAGCATGCTGTACAACAGAGTACGGAATCTTTAATCAAGATATGAAAGGTATGAAATTGTTTTTCTGACATTTCTGTAATTTTGGTACTATTTCTGTTTTTCATATTTATTTTATAACTTTACGTGGATCAGGACATGGGTATTTGTCCAAATAATTACATTCAATGGAATTGAAATGTAATGGCAACAGAAACCCATATTTACATAACATGCTTACATATGCCCATTTGCCCTGTATTGTCAAAAGGATCACTTATTAAACATGCCAAAATGATATATTGGTTCTACGCGCCAAGGTTAGATTAAAACATATTTCCTGCTTAAAATTGTTTGTATTTTGTGATGTATTAAATGAGTCGCGTGATTTCATTTTGATTTCAGTTTGATCCGTCATACAGTAGATATAAACACGTTGTATATGTTAAAAAGTTTACACGGTCGTCAACGTTAAAGAGCCACGTGCGGATACATACTTGTGATAAACTATTTGAATGTCAGGTGTGTAATAAGAAGTTTACATGATCGTCAAGTTTAAAGAACCACGTGCGGATACATACTGGTGATAAACCATTTCAGTGTTAGGTTTGTAATAAAATGTTTACAAAGTCGTCAAATCGAAACTCACATGCATGTTCATACTAGTGTTAAGTCATTTGAATCTAAAACTTGCTAATGAAATGAATACTGGAAATAAATCATTTAAGTGTCAGATGTGTAATAAGACGTTGACAGAGTTGCCAACTTTAAAGAGGCACATTCAGATAAATACTGGTGATATTGTCATTGTCTTTAAAGCACACGAAGTACCGCTACTATTTTGTTAATACTTAATACATAACACGACAATGTGTTGCTCATTACATCCAGACAACTTCAAAGGTCAATGTCACCATTTAACTTTGATGACACTTCCAGTCTGATTGAGATTTCGTGTCCGGTCTGTAACTTTGACAACATAGGATACATTTCAAAAGCACTTGAATCAGTTGATCAACATGACATAATTAACTGTCACGTGTAAGACCCAAAACCTTACCTCAAAGGTCAAGGTCTGTAGCAAAATGACCAAGGGCCGACAACTCACGAAGGTAGAATACAAGTATACTCAAATAATAATAAAATTTACAATTTTAATTTTACATGAATAAAATTACAGATATACAATTATACAATATATACAATTTGAAGATAATTACTCAACAAAAAAACACAGCTGGTTTAAAATGTTTTGTGATGGAAATATCACTTGTTTACACAGTTCTTTCTCCTTCACGTGCTCGTAATCAATATCGCCATTCAAACTGCTTACATTATTGAATGTTAACTGTTTTTACAATGCAGTAATAATCCGCGTCCGGATTAGCGTAGATTAAGCATCAATCGTCCCTTGTGGCGATGGGTATATAAACTGGGTTAGCCTCCCTAGAACTCTATACAAAGCTTCTGGCATTACGTTGCCTAGTACCGACCCTACTCCGACGTCAGGACCGTCAAGTCGTTCATATGACGAATATGTGAATAGCTGTCCTTATGACTGTACTACCACCAGCTGACTTCCTGTCACGTCTACACGTCGTTAACTTAGCGGACACATGACTCGCTTACGTATTAAAACGGCTACAATATATATATAAACTCAGATTTACTAGTTACTCAAATATGTAATGACATGGCGTCTATTACTTACCATCTATCAATTTCATTGTATTTTTATCAATATATGATACCAGTGCATTCAATTCTTACAATCTAACAGTTTTATTGTAGATTTATCAACATATTATAACAGTGCATTCAATTCTTATCATCTAACAGTTTCATGGTAGATTTATCAATATATGATAACAGTTCATTCAATTCTTACTATCTGCAGTTTCATGGCAGTTTAACCAGCATCTCATATGTAACCTTCCGTCAATCTCAAAGTGGCAATTATATCTCTACATTATTTCTCATTTATAATATAAATTACCAGACCAATTCTGTATTTATTCACATTGTGACTATCAGAATAAGCATCAACAAAATTTAATTACACATATCAATAAATTCTAACATTGTGAATTTCAATACTTCATCGTAAACACGATATCAACAGCTCAAAATATGTTCTCAGATTCCTCGGCCTATATTCTAACAAAACGCCTCTCAATACCGCAGATGTGTATTAAATTACAGACATTATCATCAAAATGGATATGAACAATTTATACCACTTTACTTAGATCCGTTTACATCAAAATATATCTATCAGACATTTAAATACAACATAATATAAAATTCACATACCCATCTGCCGTTATGTACTGGAACAGTATCATGCTCATTCTTTTCCGTCACATCCACTACAAAGATGATTTTGCTTATACTGGACAGTGCTTCCATAACCAGTCAGAATATATAGCAAAACAGTCCACAGGTCAAATATAAACATAAATAAGTTTTATGATAAATAAACATGTTTAATTATTCTAACTTTCTTAATACTTAATGGAATTTGATGAAAAAACTTCAAAATGATTTATTCTTTAATTAAAAAATGAAAATGTAAAAAGATCTTAAAAACGTTACTCCAATCGAGCTATCGATACGTTTTAACAATTCCACGCTACCTGTTCTAAATATAGCCTACATCATTACAATGGACACGTACTAGCCGACACTGCTGATCAGGTCACAACAACCTAACTATTTTGTTACAAGGCCACACTTTCAAGTTGTTTAATATTGCGTGTATGGTCTGTAACGTTGTCTTTAACTTTGCTCAACTGATCAAGATTATGTGACGACGTGTCACACGTAAGACCTAGGCCCGTATATGAAAGGTCAAGGTCACACTTTGAATTTGTATGACAATACTTTGAGTCTGTTTGAGATTTCATGTTCGATCTGTAACTTTATCATAAATGGATGGATTTAAAAAACACTTTGCTCAATTCGTCAATTGATCAACATGACAAGACGACGTGTCACGTTAAGACCTATAACCTTACCTCAAGGTCCCACTTTCAGTTTGTTTGATATTTCATTTCTGTTCTGTAACTTTATCTTACATGGAGGGATTTTAAAATAGTTGACACAAGAGATCAGCATGTCATGGTGATATGTCACCTGCATTTACATGTATAAATACCGACACCGTTACATCAGATGTCAAGGGTACACAAATTGCATGTCTAGCCTGAAACATCAGTCCATTACTCTTGATATTCATGGATACATCGCTATCTATTATAACATGTATTGTTTTTTTCACGTACCAGTGGGAGTGGGCGGGGTGGAGTGCGACACATACCAGTGCCATTTCTTGTTTCAAAAATAAATCGTGGTGTCTGCCTGTATTTCCACTATAACTCGTTTTTATTTACACTTTTGTCTTTGATCAACATCTCCAAATGTGTCTTTCAATTATCTGATTTAGTCCTCCGATTATGGTGAGGTATTATATTTCCCAGATAAACGTTACGGCAAAACAGCATGTCATCAAATGTAAGGAGTGTAACTAAAAGTGTGACAGTTCACAAAAACTTATCTCTAAAATTAGTTCTAGTTTAGAATAGTACATTAGTGATTTAAACTTCACTTTAAATGGAAATCAATTAGTTCAATACATTTTTGGCAAGAAATTCTTTAAAATGCGATGCAACCTACGATTGTCTTTATATATTCTGAAAGTGCTTACATTCGACCAGAGGTAATTAAAATATAAAAAAGTCTAATTATCCCAACATATAATTTATGATTTGATTAAAAACATATAAACAAGTCTGATTATCCCAACATATAATTTAGGATTTGGTTAAAAAAACCTTATAAAAAAATCTCATTATCCAAACATAAAATTGATGATTTAGTTAAAAAACATTTAAAAAAAGTCTAATTATCCCAACATATATTTATGATTTGGTTAAACACATATAAACAAGTCTGATTATCCCAACATATGATATAGGATTTGGTTAAAAAAAGAAACTGATAAAAACGTCTAATTATCCAAACATATAATTTATGATTTGGTTAAAAACATATTAAAAAAATCTAATTATCTCAACATGTGTTTATGATTTGGTTAAAAAACATATAAACAAGTCTAACTATCCCAACATAAAATTGATGATTTGATAAGAAAAACATATAAAAACGTCTAATTATCCCAACATATAATTTATGATTTCGTTAAAAAAAACATGGAAATGGATGGGATATAGCCGTCAACCTTTTTCTAAAGCAAAAATATAGAAAAGAAAATTTTTTTTTCAGTGTTTTTTTTCAAAGATTAAAATATTAGATATCCATTTATGTTTTTCTGCTTTTTATTAAGTTCAATTTCCTATGTATAACCATCGAGGAGAATCCAGCAGTTTCTTTGATTAACCCTGCTGCAGATGAGAAGAGCAAAAGTTGACAGAGCAAATACTGCAATAAGACATCACTGGTTTTAAAAAAGTGACTTTTATGTGATTTCAACATATGCATGTTTTTATGAGCATTTGAGGATTTCTTTTCTTTAAATCTCAGGATGTCACTGCACCCTCTTTAACAAACAAGCTGGTCATTTATGTAAATTGTACATTTTATGTAAATAAACATTCCTGCTATGAAAAAAAATACTTCAAATTCAAATGATTTGGTATTTCAAATCCAATGATACAATCAATATTTAAGGATTGTTTTTTATGCGCTCAAGTTATGCGCACAAAGGGAAGCAACTTTATCGAGATCAGCCAGTGTCACTACATACTACTGTACTACCACTGATCCTATTTCGGATAACACACTTATTACGGATACGCCTGAAATAGGTCTCTTATATTATGTTCAATATTTGAAATATGCATACTGTATAAAATAATTGTTGATAACAACTGAACCTAAATATAAGATATGATTGAAATCTTATTATGCACACAAATATACTTATTTACTATTTATAGTATAAAAGCGTTAATTTTGCAACTGCAGTTTATTTAATGATGGCATACTTTCGGAGCTATTTTTTTTCTCAAATTACGCGGTAATATGTATTTTTTATATTGATTGTCGTTAAAATTGGTATCAGAGACTATTTTTAAAGGTTTTAAGGGAATTTTATCCATTTACTATATCAAAATATTTAAAGAAAAACGCTATATTTTAATTGCAAAATTGAAAAATAATTGACTTTCTGCCGAAATGATTTTGTTTTTAAAAACCCTAAACAATTTAATTCAAACTTATACATACTATTTCCATGACAATCATATTATTTGCATGCATATGTGTTATAGTTTTAATTAAATACTTGATGTTAACAATTTTAAATATTATTTTTGCATTGCTTATTAAATCTACATTTGTTCGCCAAATGCCTAGGACGGATACGTTTATGAGGAGTTAATATAAAAACTTATGTACCGTAACATGTGTTTTTATTTCTGATATAATATGAACATACATTAAACTTAAATACTGGAAAGTTTCATAAAATTCTATCCATAGGAAAAATATGACGACAACTATAACAATCGTCTTTAAATGGAGTGCACAACTTGAAACGAAATTCCCATTCTAAAAATTGACAACACTTAAATACCTTCACGTCGTCATTCAATATATATTTAAGGAAACCTGTATAACTGGTCATATTGAATTCAATATTGAAATGTAATCACATGACTCATTTAATACGTCACAAAATATGTTGCAATTTTAAGCTTTTCTCTTACCTAAACGTAGCCTAAGTTAGGACACTCCTTTGCAATATGTTATTGTGGCATGTTTAAATAGATATCCGTTTGACAATACAGGGTCAGTGACTATCGGTTTTATAGGCAGGATGCGTTGGAAAAAATTGTTTTAGCCAATTTAGAATTGTGAAAAATCCTGATAAATTCCATTGAAGTGTGCTCAACGAAAATGTTAAAAATGTTTCGAATATGAAGTTCGTAAATTATTTGACCGTGACGTACAAAAGTCATTTTGAACGTGCGCATTGGAAGTCTTGACAAAATGAAATACTTAGTTTAAATTTCATCTGTCTCTGGTTGATGTATTATTAACTCAATATCCAAGTCTTCTACTGCGGATTCAAAGGACCCCCAGCCCTTTCTTAAAGAGGGTTTGTATTGGCATTTTGTATGTATACATGTTTTGTTATATTTCAAATAGCCGTTTAAGTTTTTTTTGTGAACACATGTATAAATAGTTGAACAGCAGAGCGGGTTTAGAAAAAAGCGTAGTACCACAGATCATGTCTCTTCAATAACTATACATAATACAAAGAAAAGGCAAAAGAAGTCTACAGTTTATGCTTTCATAGATTTTCGAAAAGTTGTTAATTTTATAAATAGGGATACACATTGGAAAAGACGTATCGATAATGGTATATTGGTACATTTCTTCTTGCTTTAAGTCGTTAAACGTCATATGATAGAGTCAGTAACCTTAATACAGAGTGGTTTGTTATATTTTGCTGTTAAACATATTGTATTTACAGTATATCGCATTTCTTGACATCCCCTGTATTCATGCGAATGACTCCGAATGTAGTATATCAGTTGAAAGCGATATAAATGTTTAAAAAGAAAATTATTTTAAAATTGATACAAAACAATTCATTATCATTGATTAATAAAAAAAGGAATGGTATGGTCAAAGCTCTCAAATCGGAGTTGTGAAATTGAATCGAACTCCCCAATCTAAAAATAGACAGACACCTCGCCATTCGGATTCTTTCTAATTGGAAACAAATTCTGCAATATGTAAAGCAGTATAACGGGTCAAACAAAAATCAGAATGAAACCACGTGACTCATTTGCAATTCTTCAGCAGTAAATATGTTCTAGCCTAACCTGAGCACATACGATAAGAAAATCCCTATTGTTCAATATATCATAATATAATATATCTTATGGAAATACGAGCTCAGTGTGTATTATATATTGGAAACCATGTTTTAATCAATTAAAATCCTTATATACTTCTTTTAAACTGTGTATATATTTTATTTAGCTGCAGTTAATTTGATATTTTAATTTCATTACAGATTGTTTACACAAATAACAAGAATATGATTAAAAGTTGTCTTCGAATGGAACGCTGTATTGTACTTGCTGATATTGATAAGTAAAGTCAACATGTTTGAGTTATCGAATCTAAAACTCTGAATACTGGAAACAACCCATCTAAGCGTCAGGTGCGCAATTCAAATTTTACACATTCGGCAACTCTAATCAGTCGTATGCAGATACATACTGATGAAAGACCAATCGAGCGTCAGACGTGCCATTCAACATTTACACAGTCTTTGAGTCTAAATTGCCACATGTGGATACATAGTGGTGAAAAACCTTTCGATTGTCAGACGTGTGATGAAACGTTTATAGTATTGCAAAGTTTAAACATTGACATGCGGACATATTCTAGTGATAAACTAATTGATTGTCACGTGTGTAATAAAATGTTTACACGGTTGTTATATCTAAACAGGCACATGCGGATTCATACTGGTGATGCACCATTTGAGTACCAGGTGTGTAATAAAAAGTTTACACAGTCGTCACATCTAAACAAGCACATGCTTATACGTACTGGTGATAAACCATTTGAGTGTCAGGTGTGTGATAAGATGTTTACACAGTCGTCAAGTCTAAACAGTCACATGCAGATTCATAATGGTGAAAAACCATTCGATTGTCAGACATGTGATAAGAAGTTTATAGTATTGCAAAGTTTAAACATTGACATGCGGACATATTCTAGTGATAAAATTAATTGATTGTCACGTGTGTGATCAGATGTTTACACAGTCGTCAAGTCTAAACAGTCACATGCGGATTCATACTGGCGAAAAACCATTTGAGTGCCGGGTGTGTAATAAGAAGTTCATACAGTCGTCACATCTAAACAATCGCATGGGCATACATACTGGTGATCAACGATTTGAGTGTCAGGTGTGTAATCAGAGATTTATAGATTCATCATCTTTACACATTCACATGCGAATACGTACTGGTGATAAACCCTTTGAGTGTCAGGTGTGTAATAAGATGTTTGCACGTTCGTCAACTCTAAACAGCCGCATGCGAATACATACTGGAGATAAAACATTTGGGTGTCAAGTATGTTATAAGATGTTTACACATTTGTCAACTCTAAAGAGGCACATGCGTATACATACAGGTGATAAACCATTTGAGTGTAAGATGTGTAAATCGACGTTTACAGAGTCATCCGAAAACATTCTATTGATAATCTTTGAGTGTCGGCTGCTATGTAATAAGAAGTTTATACATTCAACACATCTAAACAGGCACATGCGTGTAAATATTAGTGATAAACCATTTGAGTGTCAGGGGTGTAATTAGACGTTTAGAAAGTCGTCATCTCTAAACAGGCACCTTCGAAGACATATTAGTAATAAACCATTTGAGTGCCAGAAGTGTTATAAGAAGGTTACTTTCGTCAGCTCTGAAGAGGCATATGCGATTCATACCTGTGATAAACCATTTGAGTGGTAGGTGTTTAAAGAGATAAATATACAGTCGTCACATATAAACAGGCACATGTGTAAACATGTGTAAACATACCGTCTAGTGATAAGCCATTAGAGTGTCAAGTATGTTATGATAATTACGCGTTCTTTATGTGGTCTTACCGATTTGACTGATCATAGTCCATTTCAATTTTAGTTGTGTCATAAGAGTATTACTGTTTTCTCATTAAATACTTTACGTCATATACAGATACATATTTGAGATTAACATTTCGTGTATAATAAATTACGCCGTCTTAAAGTATAGTAGTCATATGCATATAAATACTGCTGATAATGCATTTGCAGCGACATATGTAGTCCAAAACGGACAATAAACTTTCATTGTGCCAGATGTATCAAAATATAAATACTGTGATTTTCGAATTCAGTTTCTGAAGTTCAAACATTCTTCGTATTTAAATCGTAAAATGCCGATACAATAAACGGGATAAAAATTAATTTTAGTGCTTTTGTGTAATAACAACCAGACTGTCGTTATGTCTACACTATCTCATGGAGATACATACTGGAAATAAACCAGGCAAATATGGTGTATTTATTTAGAGGTTTGTATGTGTTAACATTTAAACAGTAAGACATTTAGTCACCGGTTTAATCGTTTGTATTGCTCTTGTTTGACTTAGAAATACTGGTTAACGTTTTGCATGCAAGTTTCTATCTCAGTAACCATTGCATGTATTGCCTTGAAACTTTACATAAGCC
This sequence comes from Panopea generosa, assembly GCA_029582155.1. Taxonomy (NCBI): domain Eukaryota; kingdom Metazoa; phylum Mollusca; class Bivalvia; order Adapedonta; family Hiatellidae; genus Panopea; species Panopea generosa. Next base: position 44,148,805 of record CM055904.1, on the reverse strand, counting down.
TTCCTAGCCATCAACCCTACTACAATAACTAAGTTAGATAACTCTTGCATAAATATGATACAAATTACTGCCCTTGTTTGACATAGAAATTCTGGTTAAAGTTTTGCTTGCAAGTACCATCAAGTCCATATCTCACCAACCACTCAATGTATTTGATTGAAACTTTACACAAGTTTTCCCAATTAGCAACCCTACTACAATAACTAAATTAGAAAACTCTTGCTTATATATAATGCAAATAATTGCCCTTGTTTGACTTAGAAATTCTGGTTGAAGTTTTGCGTGCAAGTACTATCAAGTCTATATCTCACCAACCACTCAATATCTTTGATTGAAACTTTACACAAGTCTTCCCAGTCATCAACGCCACTAGAGTAATTAAGTTAGAAAACTCTTGCATGAATATAATGCAAACTATTGCCCGTGTTTGACTTAGAAAATCCGGTAAAAGTCTTGCGTGCAAGTACCATCAAGTCAGTATCGCAGTAACCATTGCATGTATTGACTTGAAACTTTACACACGTCTTCCCAACAATAAACCCTACTATAATAACTAAGATAGAAAACTCTTGCATGAATACAATGCAAATTATTTTCCTTGTTTGACTGAAAAAAATACGGTTAAATTTTGCGTGCAAGTACCAGCATGTCCATATTTCGGTAACCATTGCATGTATTGACTTGAAACTTTACACAAGCCTTCCCACTTCCTACTACTATAACTAAGTTACGTAGTTCTTGCCTGAATATAATGCAAAGTATTGCCCTTGTTTGACTTAGACATTCTGGTTAAAGTTTTTCATTCAAGTATCATCAACCGTTCAATGTATTTGATTGAAACTTTACCTATGGCGTTGTAGTCATGAATTTAACTAATTCAATCTAATCGGATAACTCTTGGCAGATTTTTGTTGCAAATAAAGGCCTTTGTTTTGTCAATTTTGTAAGTTAAATAACTCTTATTTGTTTGTATGTTTCATCAGTTTCAATCAAATATGTACTTCTGCGACAAATATTCGAAAAGTCGAGCGCGTTGTCCCTTCGACAGCTCTTCAATGTTTTAAACTTGTAAATATGTAGTCATTGTTTAATAAACAGTCAAACCTGTTTTAAGCAGCCAGTCACGAAAAGGCGCAAAAGAGGCATTTTAAGACAGGTTGTTGCTTAATATAGGTAAATTTGTTCTGAAAACATAGAAATGGGAAATAGATTAGATTTCTGTTAAAGATAAATGCTCACACTTGGTCATGTATGCTTAGTTGATGCAAGTGTAAACGGGAGGCAGGAGGCGGGAGGCAGGACTGCATTTTAGTATCGTGCTATAAAGACAAAAAACTTTCATTATTATTATTATTGCTTAAACATATGAAATTGCTTCGGAAATCAGTTATGATGGTAATTAAAAAGACAGCTTATTTTTTTCAAAGAGTGATCGAGTCATCAATATGATCCATCTAAAACTTCGATAACTCTGTTAACGGGATGAAGAGAAGCTATATGTCGGTTTGATCTAAACTTCTTTTCCGCTGTTAACGGGGTCAAGCGAAGCTATATGTGGTTTTGACCTAATACTTCTATTCCTTTGCTAGCGGGATCAAGAGAATAAGAGAATCTGTATGTGGGTTTGACCTAAAACTTATATTCCTCTGTTAGCGAAATCAAGACAAGCTATAAATGGGGTTGACCTAAAACATCTATTCCTCTGTTAACGGGATCAAGAGAAGCTATATGTGGGTTTGACCTTAAACTTCTATTGCTCTGTTAGCGGAATCAAGAGAGGCTGTATGTGGGTTTAATCTAAAACGTCTATTCTTCTGTTAACGGAATCAAGAGATGTTATATGTGGATTTGACCGAAAACTTCTATTCCTTTGTTAGCGGAATCAAGAGAATCTATACGTGGGTTTGATCTAAAACTTATATTCCTCTGTTAGTGGAACCAAGAGAAATTATTTGAGGGTTTGACTTTACAGTAATATTCCTCTGTTAACGGGATCAAGAGAAGCTATATTAGGGTTTTATCTTAAACTTCTATTCCTCTGTTATCTCGATCAAGAGAAGCTATATGTAGGTTTGACCTAAAACTTCTATTCCTCTATTACTGGAATGAAGAGAAGCTATATGTGGATTTGACCGAAAACTTCTATTCTTCTGTTAGCGGAATCAAGAGAAGCTATTTGTGGATTTGACCGAAAACTTCTATTCCTCTGTAAACGGAATCAAGAGTATCTATACGTGGGTTTGATCTAAAACTTAAATTCTTCTGTAAGCGGAATCAAGAGATGCTATATTTTGATTTGACCTAAAACTTCTATTCCTCTGTTAGTGGGTTCAAGAGAAGCTATATGTTGGTTTAACCTAAAACTTCTATTCCGCTGTTAGCGGAATCAAGAAAACTATATGTATGTTTGACCTAAAACTTCTATTCCTCTGTTAGCGGTATCAACAGAAGCTATATGTGGGTTTCATCTAAAAGTTATATTCCTCTGTTAACGGGATCAAGATAAGCTATATGTGGGTTTGACCTAAAACTTCTATTCCTCTGTTACTGGAATGAAGAGAAGCTATATGCGGATTTAACCGAAAACTTCTATTTCTCTGTTAGCGGAATCAAGAGAATTTATACGTGGGTTTGATCAAAAATTTATATTCCTCTGTTAGCAGAATCAAATGAAGCTATATGTGGGTTTGATCTAACAGTAATATTCCGCTGTAAGCGAAGCTTTAGTTTGATTTGACCTAAAACTTCCATTCCTCTATTAACGGGATCGAGAGAAGCTATATATGGGTTTAACCTAAAACTTCTATTGCTCTGTTAGTGGAATCAAGAGAAGTTATATGCAGGATTGACTAAAAACTTATATTCTTCTGTTAGCGAAATAAAGACAAACTATAAATGGGGTTGACCTAAAACATCTATTCCTCTGTTAACGGGATCAAGAGAAGCTATATGTGGGTTTGACCTAAAACTTCTATTGCTCTGCTAGCGGAAGCAAGATAAGCTGTACGTGGGTTTAATCTAAAACATCTATTCCTCTGTTAACGGGATCAAGAGAAGCGATATGTGGGTTTGACTTAAAACTGCTATTGATCTGTTAGCGGAATTAAGGGAAGCAGAATGTGGGTTAAATCTAAAATTTATATTCCTCTGTTAACGGGATCAATAGAATCGTTTTGGTTTGACGTAAAACGTCTATTCCTCTGTTAACAGGATCAAGAGAAGCTATATGAGGGTTTTATCTTAAACTTCTATTCCTCTGTTAGCCGGAACAAGAGAAGCTTTATGAGGGTTTGACCTCAATTTTTATTCTTTTGTTAGCAAAATCAAGAGAAGCTATATTTGGGTTTGACCTAAAACTTCTATTTATCAGTTACCTCGATCATTAAAAGCTATATGTGGGTTTGACCTAAAACGTCTATTCCCCTGTTACTGGAATGAAGAGAAGCTATATATGGATTTGACCGAAAACTTCTATTCCTCTGTAAGCGGAATCAAGAAAAGCTATATGTGGGTTTGACCGAAAACTTCTATTCCTCTGTTAGCGGAATCAAGAGAATCTATACGTGGGTTTGATCTAAAAATAATATTCCTCTGTTAGCTGAATCAAGAGAAGCTATATGTGGATTTGATCAAACAGTAATATTCCTCTGTACGCGGACTCAAGAGAAGCTATATTTTGATTTGACCTAAAACTTTTTTTTTTCCCTGTTAGCGGGATCAAGAGAAGCTATATGTGGGTTTGACCTTAAACTTCTATTCTTCTGTTAGCGGCATCAAAATAAGTTTTATGCGGGTTTCATCTAAAACTTCTATTCATCTGTAAACGGGAACAAGATGCGCTATATGTTGGTTTGACATAAAACGTCTATTCCCCTGTTAGCGGAATCAAAAGAAGCTATATGTGAGTTTGACCTAAAAATGATATTCCTCTGTTAGCGGAATCAAGAGAAGCTATATATGGGGTTGACCTTAAAATACTTTTCCTCTGTTAGCGGGATCAATAGAAGCTATATATGGATTTGACTTAAAATTTTTATTGCTCTGTTGAATCAACAGAAGCTATAAATGAGATTGACCTAAAACTTCTATTCCTCTGCTAGCGGGATAAACATTATAATCAAATAGACGATTTTAATGAAGAATTAAAAATTACCTCCCCTGTTTAACATATCGCCATTTACTTTCTTCTTCTTCTTCTTCTTCTTCTTCTTCTTCTTCTTCCATATACTGAGCTGGGTTCTTGAAAGAACGTACGTAGCTCAACGAGACTAGCTGTAGTGATGGTGCACATAAGTCTCAAATATTTAAATTTTAAAACTATATACAGTAGTCATGTCTGTTGAAGAAAGTGTCAGGTTACTTCACCAGGAGTTAATTCACAAATTGAAACTTTGCCATTTTTCCAAATTAGCTGTTTAACTGTTTAAATAATATCTCTCGAATAGAAAACAATTAATCAGAGTGAAAAATCTAAAACCAGATATTCTTTTGATAAAATCTGGAGGACCACAAGGGTCTATCTTAGGACCACTACTTTTTCTTTTATATATGAATGACTTGGCTTTTATTTCTGAAACTGGAAGTACTGATCTCTATGCGGATGATACCACATTTGTGAAACATAAAATTATTTATTAGAAATACAAATTCAACTCCAGGACAGATTAAATTCAATAAGCAGATGGTGTGCAACTAATAACATTATATCATGAAGAAAAAAATGCATGGTTATTGCTATGAAATACAAGTTAAGAAATAAAAAAGAACTAAATTTAATCATTAACAATGTGTTTGTAGAAAATGTTACATCTCAGAAATGATTAGGTGTTTCTATAGACAATACCCTATCATGGAAAACTCGGCTTACTAAAATATGTGCCAAATTAAACTAGAAAATAGCCCTTCTTAAAAGAATATCATATTATTTAACATATGATATGAAAGTATTGTTTAACAATGCCTCCATATTGTCAACATTTTGCTATTGTTGTATTGTTTTGGGGAAAGGTACACATATACAAAATACAATATATAAATCTCAGAAAAAAGCAGCGAGAATAATACTAAATAAGCCATTGAAAACAAATTCTCAAGAGATGTTCAATAAATTGAAAGATGTTTTTATCACACTGCTGTTTTAGAATTTAAAGCTATTAAAAATATAGCACCACCATATATATCAAACCTTTTGACGTTTTCAAATAATACATCATATAACTTACGATATATTGATAGAAAAGATCTCGTTACTCAAAAGTCTTGCACCAATTATTTAAAAAAATAGCTTTAGTTATACTAGTACACTAATATGGAATGCTTTACCAGTATCTATAAGACATCTTTCAAATATTCACTCATTTAAATGTCAATATAGAAATAGCCTTCTCCAATCACCTAATAAATTATTTTTGTTACTGTTTGAATAAAACAGTATAAATGTACAAATATAAAAAGGCAAATATGTGCATGCTTTGCTAAATTGAGTGTATGTCACAATTATTTATACATTGTAATTTGTAATATTATATTGTAATGTTTTAAAATGTCTTTGCAGAAGACAATATTGAAAATATCACGTGTACTTTGAATTTAATTGTATTATGTCATAATGTGTTACCTTCTATAAATAAAGATATTATTATCTTGCATGAATATAATACTAATTATTGCCCTTGTTTGACTTAGAAATTCTGGTTAAAGTTTTGCGTGCAAGTTCCATCAAGGCTATATCTCACCAACCACTTAATTATTTGATTGGAACTTTACAAAAGCCGTCCTAGTCACTAAGCCAAATACAGTAACTAAGATAGCAAACGTTTGCATGGATATAATGCAAAGTATTGCCCTTATTTGACTTAGAAAATCTGGTTAAAGTTTTGCGTGTAAGTACCATCAAGTCCATATCTCATAACCAATGTATGTATTGACTCACCAACCACTCAACATCTTTGATTGAAATTTTACACAATCCTTCCTAGTCACCAAGCCAAATACAGTAACTAAGATAGCAAACGTTTGCATGGATATAATGCAAAGAATTGCCCTTGTTTGACTTAGAAAATCTGGTTAAAGTTTTGCGTGTAAGTACCATCAAGTCCATATCTCATAACCAATGTATGTATTGACTCACCAACCACTCAATATCTTTGATTGAAATTTTACACAATCCTTCCTAGTCATCAAACACACTACAGTAACTAAATTAGATAACTCTTGCATGAATATACTACAAATTATTTCCCTCGTTTGACTTAGAAATTCTGGTTAAAGTTTTGGAGGCAAGTACAATCAAGTCCATATCTCACCAAACACTCAATGTATTTGATTGAAACTTCAACAAGACTTCATAGCCATCAACCCTACTACAATAACTAAGTTAGATAAATATTGCGTGTATATAATGCAAAGTATTGCTCTTGTTTGACTTAGAAAATCTGGTTAAAGTTTTGCGTGCAAGTACAATCAAGTATATATCTCAGTAACCATTGCATGTCTTGATTAAAAACTTTACACAGGTCTCTCGAGCCATCCTCCCTACTACAATAACTAAGTTAGATGACTCTTGCCTGAATAAAATGCAAATCATTGCCCTTGTTTGACTTAGAAATTCTGGTTAAAGTTTTGCATGCAAGAACCATCATGTCCTTATCTCACCAACCACTTAATGTAGTTGATTGAAACGTTACACAACCCTTCCCAGTCATCAACTCTACTATAATAACTAAGTTAGATAACTATTGCAAATAATTGCCCTTCTTTTACTTAGAATTTTAGTTAACGTTTTGCATACAGGTACTGTCAAGTCCATATTACAACACCCGCTTAATGTATTTGATTGAAACTTTACGTATGGCATTGTAGTCGTGACATCAACTAAATCAATCAAGTCGGATAACTCTTGCCAGATTGTATTTGCAATTAGGACCTTTGTTTTACTTAAATTAGAAATTCTAAAACTCAGCAGTCACTGCATGTATTTGATTGAAATTTCATACAAGATATTGCAATTATAATACCAAGTCAATTTTGTCAATTTTGTAAATTAGACAACTCTAATTTGCTTGGATTTGTCATCAGTCTCAAACAAATTTGTACTTCTGTCACAAATATTCGAATAGTATTTAGTTATAAATGAATTTCTGAACTGTGGGCCACAATGACATTAAGAAATATATAATGCACTTATCATGTGGCATTTCGGGCAAAGTAGGAAACTGTGATATTTAGATCAATGACATAAAATCAGCTTTGTTTTAAGAATTTGGATAACTAGACACTAAGGTGTTCTGTGTCAGCATTGGTATTATTATACTTGAATGGCGTCATATAAACATGAATAAGGTCATTTCACAACAGTGTAGAGTTGAACTGAAATACTCGTGTCGCCTGTATGTAATTAAATGCATTTAACGGGAAAATATATCCCGATTAGATAGATAACGTTAAAATGCAACGCAATAACTTTTATTTACTAACGCCTCGGAGCGTAAACAAATACTGAATGTTATTTGTGTCATACTCCTTAACATTGTGGCTGAGTTTAATTTTGAATAGCGTCATATAATCATGAATAAGGTCATTTTACAGTAGTGTAGAGTTGAACGTTAAACACAATATCTTTTATTTACTATAAACCCAATACGCTATTTTGAAACTCCGTCATTCTATTTTAGATATAATCTGCCGCAATAGAGATAATAACATATTTATTAGTTACATAAGTTATGCAACACCATATATTCAGTATTGATGTGTTACCTGTGTTGGACGAGTCTACTAAATACTAAATGTTAATTGTGTTATACTTCTTAAGATTGTGGGTGAGTTCAACCGTTTGACTTTGAGATGTGTAATGTTCCAATACAATGTCATCTAATTTTAACAGGGACAATCCGTATGTTTCAGTTTAAGTTGGGACCACTTTAGACCATATGTTCATGCCGAATAGTAAGTCCAAGCTAATACAGTGTTTTTTGGTTGTATTTGAAACGGGGCGAGTCCTTTTTATAGGTAAAAAATTACGTTGGAATGACGAAAAAGGGGAAAACACAACACCGTGGACATTATAAATTATGTATGTTTAAAACAGTTAAAATATCAATATCCCAGTTCTTCGTTCTCAAGACTGTTTAAATTGGCACTTAAGGGAGTATATCAGGATTTTTTAAAAAAAAAAGTTTGCTAAACTCATTTTTGTATAACGTGCTCAATATATTCATTGACCTGTATTGCTCAAATGATAACTTTACAAACATGCCTAATTAATAAATTGAAAAGGATTTCCTAACCAGTTCTACGCTCCCTGGTTGACCTTAAATAGATTTCCCGCTTATTAAAATTGCAATATATTTTGTGATGTATTAAATGAGTCCCGTAATTTCATTTTGATTTCAGTTTGATCCGTCATACAATAGATCTAAACACGTTGAATTTTTTGTATATCTTAGAAAGAATGAATGACTACGAGAAGGTCATCATGTAGTATTTAAGCGCTCTCTATCTTTACAATAGGGATTTCGTGAGTTTACCAGTATGATTGTAACATCGATTTTGTCACGTTTTTGGTGGATTTAATATCAAACCATTCGGATTTGTTATATTTATGATATTAAGATTCTTTTTATCCATTTTGAAGACGTTTATACGCGTTTTCGTGATAATTATACTCCCTTTAAACCTATAAAAAATTCTTTCATAAACTAGTTAGAAAACCTGTTTTGTGGAGGGGTTTGGGGCCTAACATCGGCACCCAACAACGGAAAAAAACTAATGCTATAATTACGTATATAAAGTACTAAGGGAAGTGATAAGTAGAGCGAGAGTTGAGACTTTTTTTTATATCTACTGTACATTGAAACTATTAAGTATGATATATTATATATTATTATGTAAATTATCCGTCAAGTCCAGATGTGTTGCATGTAAATCCATAGTATATAAGTCATGGTCGACACCAAATTTATTGGTTTGGCAGAGGTCTTGAAATTGTGACTGTGTATTGTAGCATTGTAGCTATGCGCGCACGCCGTAGTCTGGTCTCTACATTTATGTCTTCATTTTTCACAAATAATAAATAATTATATCCATATATCCATATATATATATATTTATTTATTTATTTATATTTTCTAATTTAGATGCAATAAATTTGATATTTTAATTTCTTTTCAGGTTGTTAACATGACTAATATGAAACTATGATGAAACGATTTTCAAAGGAAACTAAGTATTGTAATTGCTGGTATTGAAAATTAAAGTCAACATCAATCTAATACATTCTTATGATATAAATACTGCAAATAAACTATTTGAGTGTAATAAAACTTACACACAGTCGTCAAATCTAAACAGACACATGCGGATACATACTGGTGATACACAACATGAGTGTCTGGTATGTAATAAGACGTTTACAAAATCATCGTGTCTAAACACGCACATGAGGATACATACTGGGGATAAGACATTGGAGTGTCAGGGGTGTGTAATAAGAAGTTTATACAGTCGTCACATCTAAATAAGCACATGCGGATACATACTGGTGATAAACAATATGTGTGTCAGTTGTGTAATAAGACGTTTACAGAATCGTTGTCTCTAAACAGGCACATGCGTATACATACTTGTGATAAACCATTTAAGTGTCAGGTGTGTAATAAAACGTTCACACAGTCGTCAAATTTAAAGAGTCGCTTGCTGATACATACCGGTGATAAGCCATTTTAGTGTCAGGTGTGTAATAAAAAGTTTACACATTTGTCAAATCTAAGCAAACAAATTCGGAAACATACTAATGATAAACCATTTGAGTGTCAGGTGTGTAATAAGACGTTTACAATGTCGTCAAATTTAAAGAGCCACTTGCGGATACATACTGGTGATAAGCCATTTGAGTGTCGGGTGTGTAATAAAAATTTTACACATTTGTCAAATCTAATCAAACACATGCGGATACATACTAATGATAAACCATTTGAGTGGCAGGTGTGTAATAAGACGTTAAGAGAGTCGTCAAATTTAAAGAGCCACTTGCGAATACATACTGGTGATACACAATATGTGTGTTTGGTGTGTAATAAGACGTTAACAGAATCATCGTCTTTAAACAGGCACATGCGTATACATACTGGTGATAAACCATTTGAGTGTCAGGTGTGTAATAAGACGTGTACAGTGTCGTCACATTTAAAGAGCCACTTGCAGATACATACTGGTGATAAGCCATTTGAGTGTCAGGAGTGTAATAAGAATTTTACACAGTTGTCAAATTTCAATAGACACATGCGGACACATACTGGTGATAACACATTTGAATGCCAGGGGTGTAATAAGACGTTTACAGTGTCGTCACATTTAAAGAGCCACTTGCAGATACATACTAGTGATAAGCCATTTGAGTGTCAGGTGTGTAATAAGAATTTTACACAGTTGTCAAATCTCAATAAACACATGCGGACACATACTGGTGATAACACATTTGAGTGTTAGGTGTGTAATAAGAAGTTTACACTTTCATCACATCTCATGAGGCACATGCAGATACATACTGGTGATAAACAATTATAGTGTTAAGTGTATAATAAGACGTTTACAAGATCGTCATTTTTAAAGAGTCACTCGTGGATTCATACTGGTGATACACCTGTGACAGAGGTTTAATAAAAGGTTTACGTGTTCGTCGGCACTAAACAGTCACATGCGGATACATATTGGTGATAAACTGTTTGAGTACTAAGTGTGTAAAATCGCCTTACGATATCTTCATGTGTAAGCAGACACTTGAAGATACAAACTGGAGATATCCCATTTGAGTAAAAACTATGTTATAATGAGTTCACACTGTCCTCATATCAAAAACGTCACAAGAGTATGCATACATGTAATTTAGATAATAACTGTTTACGTTCTTTGTGTCTACATCATGGCAGAACCATACTGATCATATCCATTTCAATTTATTCAGAAACATAATGTATTTACAACGTTATATGCAATCCAAACTTAACATAAGGCATTTGTGTGCCAGATGTACTGAAATATGATATCTTAGGTTTAAAAGGTCATATGCGCATACATACTGGAGATAAACCATATAAGTGTTGAGAATAACAATATTACAAATCATTCACGACAAAACATTTGTAATCAGATACGAACTGGAAATAAATCATTTCAGTTATGAATTCAGTTTCATACATTCTTCATATTTAAATAGAACATACAGATGCATAACGGAGATAAAAATAACTTTAGGGTCATGACTGTAAGAACAACCAGACAACCGTTATGTCTACACTATCTCATGCACATACATACTAGAAATAAACCAGTTAAATGCTGTGTATTTTCTGAGAAGTTTTTACATGTGTTCAGATAAAAACAATAATAATACTACTACTTCTACTACTACTACTACTACTACTACTATTACTACTACTACTACTACTGCTGCTGCTGCTGCTACTGCTGCTGCTGCTGCTACTACTACTCCCATCACAACCACCACCACCATCACCACCACCACTACTATTAGTTCTATTACTGCTACTGCTACTACTACTAATACTACTGCTGCTATTACTTCTACTAGTTCTACTACCACTTCTACTTATACTATTACTACTAGTTCTACTTCTACTGCTACTACTTCTAGTATTTCTACTACTATTATTACTATCTCTGCTACTACTACATGTACGACTACTACTAGTTCTACTTCTACTGATACTACTATAACTACTGTTATTAGTTCTACTTCTACTATTACTACTACATCTTCTACTAGTTCTACTACTACTATTACTACGACTACTACTACTAATTATACTGCTACTATTACTACTAGTAGTTCTACTACTACTATTACTACTACTTTTACTTCTAGTTCTACTACTACAAGTTCTACTACTGCTATTACTTCTACTACTATTAGTTTTACTACTACTGCTATTATTACTACTATTACTAGTTCTACTATTATAACTTCTACAACTACTACTAGTTCTACTTCTACGGCTACTGCTACTACTTGTACTACTAGTTCTACTATTACTACTACTACTACTACTAGTTATACTTCTACTATTACTACTACCACTTCTGCTACTACTACTAGTTCTACTACTACTGCTACTACAACTACTACTATTTCTAATACTATTATTACTTTTACTACTACTACTACTACTAATTCTACTACTACTGCTACTATTACTACTATTACTGTACTACTAGTTCTACTACTACTTTTACTACCACTTCTGCTACTACTACTACTACTACTACTACTACTACTACTACTACTACTACTACTACTAGTTCTACTACTACTATTTCTACTACTACTACTACTACTAATTCTACTACTACTGCTGCTACTACTACTACTACTACTACTACTAGTAGTTCTTTTTCTACTGCTGCTAGTACTACTTTTACTGCTAGTTCTACTATTACTACTACTACTGCTACATGTATTAATACTACTACTACTACTACTACTACTACTACTACAACAACTACTACTACTACTTCTTCTACTAGTTCTACTATGTCCAGTATTATTACTACTTCTACTACTATAACTATTACTACTACTACTTGTCCTACTACTAATTTTACTATTATTTATAACTGCAATACCACATGTTATGAAATGCTAAAACACATATTTTTAAACAGTCCAAGCTGTCTTTTTCATTTGAAAAATATTTAATTCCTGTTAACATATGTATTAATTGTACACGTTTTGGCAAATACATTATATAGCAAAACAATTTTAAACCAAACCTCACATATATTGTTTGCCATAAATTATCCCGTTTGAACAATATGAGACTGTAATAAAAAGTTCTTCAACGGAACGTCGGTATTGTACTTGCTGATATTGGAAAGTAAAGTCTACATGTCCAAGTCTTTGAATCTAAAACTTTCTAATGAGATGAATACTGTAAATAAACCTTTTGAGTGTCATATGTGTAATAAGACGTTAACATTGTCGTCAACTTCAAAGAGACACGTGCGGATACATACTGGTGATAAACCATTTGAGTGTCAGGTATGTAAAAAGAAGTTTGCATGGTCATCACAGCGGACCAGTCACATGCGTATACATACTCAGTCTGGTGATAAACCATTTGAGTGCCAAATGTGTAATATAACATGTTCACAGCGTCAATTCTAAACAGTCACATGTCGATACATACTGGTGATAAACCATTTGAGTGCCTTATCGTAGTCTAGTGAAATATTGTCCGTCTCGAATATGAAATATATTGTGTTCGATCCCGGGTTAGGTCATTCCAAAGACTTGAAGCTTCCTCGCTCTGCGCTCAGCATTTAAAGGAAACTTTTAGTAGCACAGTCAGCCTATGGAATATGTTGGTTCAACGTCAAACTAATTGCCAAAGAATTATTTCCTGAATTTGTGATAGGTCAAACATTATTAAAAATTGGACAAAAATCTATTATAAATGGCGTCATATAGACATTATACAGTAATAGTGTCACCTGTATTGAAAAGTTGAACAAAAAGTTTAAAAACCTAAATGTCTTTTTTAACCCCCTATATTTGAGGAAATGATAAAACAAATATGTATTTAATATTGTATATATATTTCCTGTTTCTTATTTTACGGATATTTATAAATCATTACTCCTCGCATCTGACTAAAACTAAAACGTATATTCTTCTGTTATCAGAATCAAGAGTTGAACTATGAATTTCATTTATGTTAGCAAATCAGGCCAAGATATGTGTCGCGTTCTAGACTTTCACTATGGAAATCGAAGAGAAAATATGTGTGACCTAAAGGAGGAATGTATGAAAAGAAATTAAAGATAAAAAATAGGGATCATTTAAAATTTCATATATTCAATATTTCAAATGTTGTTAAAGATACAAAATGATGAGATCATTAAACGGGGTGGTAGTGCAGTGAATCAAAATGATGGCCGCTCACGGCAGAGTTCGGGTGTTTGATCCCACGTTTTACTTGATGCTTTCTCAAAAACAACACTCAGTACAGATTTACCCAGGAAACGGCTTCCTTCAAGATAAGCTCATGTAAACTCTGTGCTTTCCTCGTAGTCGATGTAAAATACACGAATATATGATTAGATAGATTATTGCTATTAAAAGAAATACTTGTAGTTTAGTTCATAGTTTTAATTGTTATTATTTGGAGGATGTACTTGATGTTCCACAGACTGTTCATAGCTCTGACTCTGAGGAGAGTTTTGTGTGCGGAGGACTAGACCCTTTAAGAAGTGATAGAAAACTAAATGAAACATAACATTATCAATGTATTATTATTAGATACATGTATGTAATATCATAAAATTCACTGGTTCACAGTAACTGTTATTTAATGTGCATGTCTATACGAGTATATATATATGCACAACAGTTTTTTATGTTTTAATACCACTGAAAGTTATCAAATTATTATTACAAATTTAGTCATTTGGTTACTATGGCAATAGTATTTTTATACATTAAATATTATTTTGTAGTTTGAGTATATTGACAATACAGCTCCTAGTAAATATACATTAAACACGTTTTATTCTATTGTACTACTATGGTATTACTTAAGGTAAACACGTGGTTTAACAAACTAGTACTTTTAATTCTTAGCAACAGATAGCAAGGTGCCAAGCGACAGACCAGTGTGCCCACTCCGTAAGAGACTGCTCTGTAAGAGACTCCCTCTCCGGGTTTCTGACCGAATCTGATCTCACTGGCTAAAGTGTCCAGTTTTAGCCGGGCTTGATTAGCTCAGTCGGTTACGCGTCTGACTATCAATCCAGGGCTCGTGAGTTCGAATCCCCGCCCGGCAACAGTCTCCGTGATGATTGATATGCGACATTGTGTCTCGTTATCATTCGTCTCTCACCACTGATTCAAGTTGGAAGGTTATCAGTTACTTGCGGAGATGGGCTGTGCTCAAGTACTGGTTAATCTCAGGAAACAGTGGTTAGGTTAACTGATCGTCTGTTAGCCCTCGATGGCATAAAATGACGCTAAACAATCAATCAATCAATCAATCAATTATAAAGGCCCCCGCACTAAAAATCATTGTGACTTTAACGGACCCTTCCCCAGTAAATGTTCCCATCAAGGTTTCAATCTCCCGGAAAGAAGGCCATGTACGCCCTTCCGTGGTTTCATACGATTGGCTCCCTTGTTGATGACTTTGTTCTAACCTGCAACTCTCATGTTAATTGTATGGGCGAAACCCATAAGCTTTCAAAGGGTACACACGAAGTGTATAAATCAAGGTGTTCTTTGAGCAACATATCGAGTCTATAGTTTAGTAACGATCTATATCGTACATATTGACCAGGGCTAGTTTCTAGGACGAACACGTGGATCAGTTACAGTACACATTGGTTACATAATGACTTGATATTAACACACTATCATATTGCGTATGATTTATATAGAAACTATCAGTTAATTTACAAATTGAGATACGCGGTTGTAGCTTGCCGTAAAAATAGTGTACACACAAATTATATTAGGTTGAAACATTTGATCTCACTTAACAACCTCTTTAGTCGGCACATAAAACTTAATTCGCTTTACAACGTTGAAGTACAAATTCAGCGTCTAAGGTTATGTTTTTATAGGTTTAGAACATATAGCGTACATGTATACTTTATTATTCGCCTGTCAACCCCTGTCGTATAATGAATACACGTATTAACGATTTTCATTGACGTTTGCGTTTTGTATAACAACATAAATTAAAATTTCGGAGTTTATGTTGCATTATTACACATTGTGTACACGATTAATTAGTTAATGATATGCCTTTGGTTTATATATTAAGAGTTAAGTTTTAAAATGATGAACGTGATAACAAATAAAATATAAAATTCTGCTTATAACTTTTATAAAATATTGATGCATAACAGTTTATAATAAAGGTATAAAATAGTATTGTCATAAAAAGTCATATATTTTTAAGTTCTCGCATTTTAGTCAAGCATGGTAATCAATTAAACAAAACTAATTACGAACGTAAGTAGGACCGAAACAACCACGAATAATTAGAAAGTTAGCTCCCCTATATACCATATCGCCATTTACCTTATAAAATATTGGTAAACAGCGTATCAATGATTTTTTTTAAATTATCGATTATTCTGATTAGTGGTTCATGATTTTGATATTAAGAGCTTTGATCGACAGTGATCACTACAAACGGTAAGTGTTTTACAGTATACATACTTCTTTCTTGGATATATAGCTGTTTTAAACATACATGCTAACCAACCGTTCTGCTTATCCACGATTAATCATGTGCTAACTAATAGTAAACATAGAGTTTGTGTCTTTGATTAACACATCTATGTGTGTATTTAAATGACCTGAATAAGTCTACCAATTTTGGTGGAGTTATCTTTTCCAGAAAAAAAGGTTATGGCATAAAACATGTCGCGTACAGCAGCCTCGTTTATAGCTACATGGGTGAAGTGTATTTGTAGTTTAGCAACGTAGTTGTGTGAGTACTCGGATGGGTGACCGATGACACTTTAAATCTATATTATTACATGCAGATACATGCTGGAAATAAACCATTTGAAACTTAGTCGTGTATTTATCAAGAGGATTACACATGTGTTACATTTAAACAATCAGATGCTGGCACATACCTCAGACAGCCATTGTATGTGTTGGGTATATTATAAGAATTAAATTTCTCGAATGAATCACATGTGTATGCCTACGGGAGATTAACTGTTTGAATGTCAGATGTGTTGTACTTTTACTACTTCTACTACTATTACTACTTATACTCTACTACTACTACTACTACTACTAATACTATTACTAATACTACTATTCTACTTATACTTTTACTTCTGCTACTACTACTACTACTAATACTAATACTACTACTATTACTACTACTACTACTACTATTCTACTACTACTTTTACTTCTGCTACAACTACTACTACTACTACTACTACTACTACTACAATTTCTACTACTACTACTACTACTGCTACTACTACTACTACTGCTACTGCTTCTACTACTCTTGCTGCTGCTGCTGTTTATTAAATAATCAAACAGTGGATCGGTCTTATCTCTCCAGTCTAAAAAGAAATGTATCAAAGCATACACATCGTTGTTTTCAGAGCGAGCGGATTGATGCTCTCGTTCATCAGAAGGAAATCTAAATCTGGTAGAATGTCTATTTTTTTTTTAAAAATTGCATGTATTATTTTATCTACATTTCAAGGAAGGGACATGTCACATCTTTAATTTATAATATATGATATTCTCTCTTTCATTTCTAACTCATGAAGCTGTAGTGAAAAATAGAAACAATAAATTTGAAGACTGTTTTTAAAAAGAGAGGACTAATCTACTCCTTTATTCAAAAGTAGAAACAAAAGGATACTAGCATCATGTTTTGAAAGAAATGCAGCCAAGCATTTAAATCCTTATTTTTAAAAGAGTGAAATCCGAAAACTGATAACATGCCGTTTGTAAAAGAAACATAGGCTGAATTTTGTAATCAAAGTATAAATGAGCGGACCGTTGACCTCTTTCCAGCCTTGAACATTTGTATTAAAGCATTAACAACACAATTGTTTTCAGAAAGAGGAGAATTATCCCTTCTTTTATTTGAAAGAAATCTAAATATGCTAGAAGATCAGTTTTAAAAAATCGCATGGATTATTTGCCAGTTTGGGATTCACATTTATAATCATACTCACTATTTAATTGACATAATTTGAAATCTGAATCCGCAATTGGCAACTGGTCGGTAGTTCGATATTCGAATATCAATCTATCAACTTCCTACTAACTTTACACACAATGGTAACAGTCTTTAATTTTAAACGAGGGGACAAGTCCCTTTACCTTTTTCCAAAATACTAGACTCTTGTAAAAATAAGAAAAAGGAACTAAGCATTATTCATTGCTTTTTATGTAATAACACAAGCAGTCCCCTCTTTCACTTTGAATGTCAAAAGTATGAAAAAAATATCAAATTAATTACAACATTACTTCCAAAAAGAGTGGACTGGCCTCTTAGTTTACCAGAATTACAATTCCCCCTTTTCAGCGAATATAATCGGAAACTTTTAAGAAATAAAACCATTAGAGATTAATATAAACTAAGGCATTGCCTATCTTGGGGTCGAACTTCAATTTTATAAGTATAGTAAACAAACAAATACTAAATAAACTTTATAGTACATGTATTATATGTTTAGGATAACATTGCAGATGTTTCCATTATATATTTAATATGTATTATGTTTATCATAAATAAATCACTTTTTATATGATTGAAACTTTATTCAAGGAACTATATCTCTAATTCCTTGGTTTCCAAAACAAAAGCA